>PVJO010014664.1:0-47525 GCA_004026905.1 Hystrix cristata | reverse complement strand
TTTTATTAGTACATGTTTGCAACTCATGCAGTTTACAATCATCTTGGGGAGTAGTTACATGTACAAGTTACACTTTTTTTTTTCCTAATTCCCTTCCCCTTCCCTTCCCCTCCCCTCCTCCTCTGATCTCCCTATCACTATTTACATACTTATTGATATTCTGAAATAAATCAGACACACAAGAAAAGTGTCCTCTTAATGCACAGTTCTGCCTCTCTGCTGAGAGCTTCCCAGAGCAAGGTGTTCATGCACTGGGTGCCTTCCGAGAATGCAGATTTGTGGCAGCACTGATCTGTAACACTTCCTGTGACTTGAAAGGCTTGGAACAACCCACTCAGGGCCTGGAGGCTGGGCCCATCTTCTAGAGCTGATGACCTTCATTACTGGACTTTGGAAGTGTTGGGAAAGTGTGCTTGTTGGTACCTATTATTTTTTTCTCAGGAGAGTTCAGTTATACCGCATTCCACTATTCCACTATTTTATATTAGCTTCCCCTCCTCAGTTCTTGGCTAATATCAGTCATTCTTTTTTTTTTTTTTAATTTTTTTTCCTTCATATGTTGCTGAGTGTGAAATTGAGGTAATTTTAACTAAGATCCAACACAAGTAAAATATGCCTCATGTTCCCAATATCTCATTAGCTTGGTTTATCAGTGGCTTCAAAAATCTACTAAGAGGCTTCTTAGAATATCTGTAATAGAATTTTGGAGTTACTTTTCCACATTTGGATAATCTGATAAATATGAATTATATTATGTGCTTATGTCTAACTGTGAGAGTTGTACTAACTCTAAAATTCCTGGTAAAATGCTTTGGCACAAGTTTATAATCATATACAAAGAGAACTCAGAAAAAAATCAACATAAAGAGATTTATCTTGTTATAATGGATGATTGGTTTTGTTGTTGGTGGTTTAGTTATGATGAACTCTGAACATCTTTCGTAGCTTCGCGCTTTAATTGTCTTCACTTCAGCAACCATAACTAAACTGTAGACTGCGTGGCTGAAACAGCAGGCATTCATTTTCCTGGTTCCGGAAGCTGGAAAGTCCAAGGTCAGGGTGCCAACAGGAGTGGTCTCTGGTGAGGGCTCTCTTCCTGGCTTATGCATGGCTGTCTTCTCTGTCCTCCCTCACATGGCAGGGAGGGAGAAAGCAAGCTCTCTGGTGTCCTTTCTTACAAGGGCACTAGCCCCATCCTTAGGGTTCCATCTTCATAGCCTTATCCAACCTTATTTACCTCTCAAAGGTCCTGTCTACAAGTATCATGACAATGGAGATCAGGGCTTCAGCACAGGAATTCTAGGGGACCCCTTTAGGGTTCTCCTTCATAGACATAAATGTCCTAAAGAGCTCCCGTCGATGAGCCTGCCGAGGTTAGTATGAATTTCCTTCAAGATACCCACTGAAAGCTGCATTTTATGGGCTATCAGGCTGAATTCATTCGTCTGTTTCTGGTGAAATAAAAATGAGGCACCACATTATAAAATACATTGTTCTCAGTATATGATGCCCCATGTTTTATGAAGAGCCTGTTGTTAGTTGAATTTTATTACTTAATTCCTACCCCACTCCCAATGTTGAAGGCATAATGAAAGTATCAGGTAGATATAAGACATCCTTATACCTTTTGGAGATTATATATAAGACACATGAAGATAGTTTATATTTCCCTGCATTTCACTTTGGTTTGATCCTTCTATTTAAATCTAAGCAAAAAGTCAGGAATGTGATTATAAGAATATTCATCTAGAGAGCAGAGACACGGGTTTAAGATGCTTCTTGATATCAGTTTTGAATTTTCTATATAGATTTTAAAAATAACATTTTGTTTTACTACATATAGTGGAATATAAGCCCTGGAGATAATCAAGAAGACCTACAAAAAGGTTTTTGGCCAACAGAAATAATATGAAATAGTTCATTTAGTGTATTAATATGCTACAATGTACTAATACAGTGATAGTCGTGTCTAACTAAATATTTACAGAGTCACATACATACTTAAACATAAAATTGAAATGACATTAAATTTTGAGTATTCTTTCCCTAGTCATATAGCTTATGAAGCAAATTTATTCAAATTTAGAGCTGTATTTGGAGGTGTCTGTGTACAGTATATCACACCAATTTTTATTATTTGAAAGATAGCAATTTTTATAACCTCGCTGAGGGCTGACGCTGGACTTTTTATCCAAGGTCATAGGTATCCATTCACATAACCCTGATATGGTTCTCCACTTCTCTTCATCCTATAATTGAAAATAGTTTACATTTTTAAATTTATTTACTATATGCCAAACATTATCATAGATGCTTTACATATATTAATTTACTCCTCAAGCAACTTTGTAAGATTCTTTCAGTATCTCATTTTACTGTAGTAAGGTTCAGAGAGGTCAAATCACTTGCTCAGAGTTACACAGCTCATAAAAGACCAAGCCGAGATTCAAACCTAGCTATGAAACTCTAGAGTTTCTGCTTTTAACCACCATGCTACTCTGCACGAGGGAACCAAGCGCTTAAGTGTCTGAGGTAGCTTCCCCTGGGAATAATTGTTAAATTCAATGTTAAATTTATTTTCTCCTTTTATTTTCAACTGATTCTCTATAAGCATCTAAGATTTGCATTGACTGAGGCTGACAGTTATGTCTTCTCCAAATAGTAGTCTGTTATTCAAATTAACTAAAATAAAGATTCGTCATGTAATTTTACGGACTCGAATATCAAGGCAGTTTCCCCTTTTACGAGGACAATTTTATGGAAGAAAAAAATATAACCTTATGTATTTATGCATACGAGCCCATTAGCCCCGAGTTTGTGAAGATCAGGGACGATAGGTGCACTCCTTCTGGAACAGCTACCTGTCCCCAGGCGCTGTGCTGGGCTGCTGCATCCATTACCTACCCTGCTCTGCCCACGCCCAGGAAGGAAAGCAACTTGTCCCTGTCATGAAGGTGGATACATTCAGCCTCGGAGCCTGAGAAGCGTGCCCAGCACGACATAAAGCTTGCACGATGGCTCTGAGACTGCAGCCCTTGTGCAGCCATCTCCAGAGTGCCTGCTCTGTGGGGCACACTGAGTGTCGTCCTGGTGTGACACACCAGCTTAGGAGCCGCTGACTTCTCGCTCGCAGGCACTGCATTGCTAGGCCAGCTGGCGTCCACTTCCTTGTGTTTCTTTGCTTTCTGCCTTTCTGAGCCCGACCAGGGCTTTGGGCTGAAAGCGGCAGAAATTCCTGTAGCCCATTTAAGCAGAAAAGGGTACATTAAGTTAGGTGGGTCATGGAATTTCTGAGAAGGACCCAGAATCTGGCTCAGATGTTACAGAGCCAGGAAAAGAGCCATACCACACAAAGGAACTCTCCTAGCAGAAGAGCCACGCTGCCTCTGCCCACTGCTCAGTCCCCAGGACCTTAGGAGAGACAGCCAGAATGGTGCCCTTGTCTACAGTGCTCATCAGAAGGCCCGGGACACGATGGGGACTGGTCTCTGTCACACACTTCACTTCTTGCTTGTACCAAAATGCATCTGATGTGTGAGAACAAGCTCTCATGCCTGCATTCTGGCTGCAGAGGAATCTAAGTGTCAGTTTGTTTTGGGTTTTTTCCTCTTTTTTTTTTTTTTTATGTTTTCCACTAAATGGAAATTGAGCCAGTCCTAGTACTTACCTTGGCATCCCAGTGTGAAATAAAATGGCCTCTTAGCTCAAGCAGCTATGACAGATTACCATACACTGGTGGCTTGTAAGTAACAAGAATGTGTTTTTCAGAGCTGCAGCCTAGAATTCCACAGTCAAGGCATCTGCAGGTCTCGTGTCAAGGGAAAGCAGATTTCCCATTTCAGAGATGGCGCCTTCTCGCTGTGTCCTCACACTACGGTAGAAGGGTCAAGGGGGCTTTGAGGACATCCGTCCTATTCACGAGGCTTCCATCCTTGTCACCTAGTCGTCCCCCAAAGGCCTACTTTCTAATATTATCACCATGGGGGATTACAAGTTCAAAATCTGACTTTGGGGCACACAAACATTCAGACCGTAGCACATGGGCTGTGTTACTGCCTCGGGGTCTGGTCCATGGTGGGTCCAGACTGAGCTATTCAGTGATACATGCTCATCTGAGTGTGCCCAGAGCCCACGATTCACACATCCCAAAATGTTCTCCTAGCTCTGTGTCTCCGCCTGTAGCTCGTAGAGCCTCCGGTTAGCAAGGAACATAACCTTCCATTCCCAAGTCTCTCTCAAATTCAGGGTGCTGGGTCCCACATCCTGAGCCAAACGACAACAAAACTAGTAAGCAAGGAGCAGGTCAGTGTCTCTCTCATGTAGAAGAAAAACATTGTGTTCTTTCAGACTTCAGCTTTTCAGCTGCTTTTGAGAAACGCGTCCCAGGTATACGGGAGGTGTGAAACTTCCGAGAGACCTGTAGAAAATATGTTGATTAGAAGAACAGACTAAAGGGAAAGGAGCATGAAGCTGGATTTACCAATGATCTGCCTGTGTCCTGGGCAGCTTCGGGTGAATAAATTCATATCTGACTTGTTACCTAGTTTGTAAAATAAAAAAGAATATGAATGCCAAGACCCTGAGAATTATTGTGAGAATTAAATACTCTGGACACAGTGTCTGGTGCATAAGTTAATAATGTGCCCTCTTATTGTCCTTTTAAGAACTGCCACCTCCCAACCCCAACTCCCACAGATAGTCTTCCCTGGCTTTTCCTGCCAACTTGGGTTTCTCTTACTTTGTTAATTACGTGGGTAGTTTATATCATCAAGTGAATAAGCAGATCAAAGTTTAAGTAATTCCAAATGGGTAGAGGGGGAAACACAGATCTTTTTCTGTTTCTGTAACACCCTTGTTCATTGTGACTGAGTTCAGAGCTTACACAATATCAGACACAAAGTAATCATGAAGGATTCTGGTTTGAATGCTGGTTGCCTTGAAGTCTTGATTTTTGCCAGAAGCTTGCAATATATGTATATTAATTTTCCTTCAGGGTTCATTTAGCAGCAACAAGCAGCAGAATCATTTGCATTTTAATTGGGTCATTTGCCATCCTCTCCCCTTTCCCCTCCCAAGCATGCTTCTCTACTGCTGAGAGCTAGAGCCAGATGTCACTTACTGCATCCTGGTGACACTTATGTCAGTGTTTGTAGCTCTTCAGTGGCTTCCAACCTAGCCACAAAACACCTCTATGAACATCTCCAAGGCCGTGTGATCCCACAATTAGAAAGCTAGGTGAATTCTCAGTTCAAGCAGCACATGCCTGTGCAGTTCCAACAGTGAAAACTTGGCAATTTTTAAATTAAAGTTACTAGCAATGAAAGTTTATTCCATTGTCATTCACAGTGAGCCACACTCACGATTCCCTTCCTAACACAAGGATTTCACTTTGAAAAGGAACCCTGAAGAGTAGATGGTGTGTATCTCAAGGGACAGCTTTGAAACTTGCAGAGGACCAATATAAGTGTGAGTAATGAGGTCTGGTACCGTGGCCAATCCTGTTTTCTTAGATGAAGAAACTGAGGCAATAATTCAGTGACAAAGGTCCTTTTGTTCCACCCGGAATTCTGTTGCAATTGGGGCTACGTGGTGTACCTGGGATCACCTCCCAACACACAAGTAACACAGAAAGCCGGTGAAGCAAACCTGACTTCAGGTCAACAGCCTCAGTAACTCTGACAGTTCTGTCCTTGCAGGGAGTGGGGCAGAATGAAATATTTACAGGAAGCCTGGCGGGAATCGGTGTCTCCAGGGCTTGAGTTCAGCAAAATGTAGGGCATAGAGAAAGCCTTAAGTGGCAGAAACTTAGCTTGTTGTCCCTGAGAGAGGGGCAGAGTTTTTGAGAAGCATTGCTATTTTATTTAGAAATTCAAAGGAATATTCACTGAATACCTTTGCAAATTTAAAAAAAAATTTTTGGGGTATTTCCAGGAATGCACAGCGATGGGAAGGAATATTGGGGCCAGATGGCACCTACCCTTCTCTGTCCAGTAGTCTGAGAAACATTTCTCACCTGAATCTTCCAGATCTTACTAGATCGTTGCTGTCAATTCCAGCACAGACAGTGATGACCCTGTGCCATCACTAGCCTTGGCCCTTTGCCTCGTGGTCTCCTTTAGATTTTGCTCGTACTCCCCAGTCAAGCAGCTCTTGCCTCCTACTGGGGTTCCAGGTGGTGTTCCCCACAATGGAAAAGAGCCCTGAAGCCAGAGTCTCCCGTATTCCCTCTTACTTCTCTGCTGGGCTCTTGGACAAAAACAATCTTTGTCTTTTATGTTGGTTTTGGCTCTAGTTTTTTGAGACAGGGTCTCACTGCATAATCCTGCTACTCACTGTGTAGCCCAGGCTGGCCCCAAACTCCCAGTCATCCTGCCTCAGCCTCCAGAGTACTGGGATCCCTAAAATCCACCACCATGCCTGCCTGCCTGCCATCTTTGTGTGGTATGCAGACATTTCAGCCTGGAAGTGGCAAACTCTCCAAGAAAGCCCTGCTGTGTTTCCAGGAGGAGCACATTTCTGGGTTTGGCTGAAAGCTCCCCAAAGACTGGCGCACTTACCATTTGCCCTGTCTACAGGCCAGAGACTTTCAGAGATCCAGGAGCTGAGCGTGTGAAAGAAAGAGAAGGAATTCTGATTATGCATATGTTTTTTGTTGTTGTTGTTATTTCAGCATTTCTGCTGTGTAGAGATGAGTGTTGTTCTTCTCAGAAATGTTTTTTGTAAATAGATTACAGGAGCCCAGTGCTGGGCAGACAGGTGAATGAGCGCTTCCCCCCCCCCCAACCAGTCCTGTTTCCATTCCGTGAGCAGGGCTATTTCCTTTTTACATGTATCTTCAGACCAGGGCTTTGTTCACAAAACCTTTATGCAGAGCCTTCTGTTTTTAAGGAGTGTTTATCGCAAGTCAGCTTGGCAAGGCTGTGGCTGTCAGAACTTGTATGTGTTGGGCCTGACTGAATGTGAGGTATGGGGCCTCATGTGTTCCTGTTGGTGGCAAAGATTCATGAAATCTAAAGACTGAATCCATTGAAGGTAAACAACTATTTGGGGCTTTTTTAATGCTGGAATTTATTTTTCCTTCTTTTCCTTCCTCAACATTTTCTAGATGTTTGCAATATACAAGACCTGGCCTAGAGCAGGGCACTGGTGCCTGTGTTGTGGGTGCCCTCCCCAGAGCAGGCCCATCTCCAGGGTGTCACTCAGAGATGGCTATAGCCAACAGTTGGCTTCTCCATGCTAGCTCCTGCTGTGTGGGACGGGCTCACCTGTCCTGGGGAAAGTGTCTCTGGGTGCCCTCAGTCAGTATAGGGGCCTGATTCCTCCGCCCAGTAGGTCCAGATTGCCTCAGAGCAGGAGGTAAGAATACCTGTCTGTCCTAGTGTTGCCTCACACCTGGGTACTAGGTGTCCCGGCCCAGTGAACAAGACTGTAGGGGCTAGGTGTGGTGTTCTTTGCCTTCTGATACCTGCTTATGTCCTAATTCAGGTGTATATTTTTAGACTGACCTTGCCCTATTGGAGGATCACTTTTGCAAGGCTGTGAGCTGCTCAAGTTAAGTTGTTTTCTTTAAACGCAGCTGGACATTGGCTGATCATGACTGGAAGCCTTAGAGCCTGCAGAGTGCTAGTACAGAACCCACTTGCCTCACTGTCCTGGGCAAGAGCTTTTCATTCAACCCAAGATAAAACTTAGTGTCCAGATGCCTGGAGAGGGAGGAACTGTAGGACTGATGGGGACAGTTTACTTGAATGTGAACTTGACGGGGATGTTGAGTCTTTTATCAACATCTGTCAGTATTTACTGAGGGCTTTGAATTAATCATCACCATAGCAGACATCAGACCTTGTTTGTGGGTAACTATAAACTCCACAGCACTGTTTGCAAATGTGAAAAGCGTGTTTTAGCGAGGGTGGGAAAGAGGGTGAAAACAGGCTCCAGGGATTGAGCACAGCAGCCTGCCATGAAACATGGAAGAAATTTGGGGGAGCTGGCGAGGAAGATGGGGTCAGCCAGTTGAAGCCTTTGGTGGCCAAAGTCAAGAGTTTGCATCGGATCCAGGAAAACCCTAAAAACCACAAGACTGGGATGATTGTTACATCTGGTAGCTGCTAGGTAGAGAACATGGTAACCTTGTGGCCACAAAGAGCTAGGAAAGAACTTTAGAAATAAGGTTCCTTTCCACTGGAGAATGTACAGGAAGAGCTCAGAGGGAGACACCGCGAGGCTGAGCGAATGGCCCCTGGCACATCCAGGTGGAAATGTTCCCTGTGCATGAACTGGAACTAATTAGGGCGAGAACGAAAAGGTGTCCCGGGATTGGGAAGTGAAGATGGAGAGAGAACCATCCACAAGTCCTTGCTGGGCTTCACTCTGGGTGTTTCAGAATATTACAGTCAGTGGGCAAAGGATGCGGAAAGCTGCCCGTGGTTCTCCTGGTTGTCAGCAATCAGCTTTCTTTTTAAACAGCACAAATAATCGTGCTAGTGTAAGCTTCTCTTCTGGTTTTTAACCCTTTATCAGTCTAATTATTTAAATACAAGATGACCCAAAATTGCATTTTTTTCTTTAATTGTGTAAGATAATGTAACAGGAAATATTAAAAAAAGTGACAATTTTATCACATTTATTCAGTGCAAGAATCGCCTGGTAGAAATGACACCTGCCCGGGCAACACTTGGGATAGTTTGCCCAGGCAGGTGTCATTGCCAGACTTTGTATTGTTAAAGGCCAGCCAGGCCCATTCTTGTGCCTTTTGTTTTTAAAATAAAGTATGAGATGGGATAGTACGTAAACAAATGCACTGCCCGAGTGACGCTCGGGGTAACCCTTTCAGTGGTTAAGGTCTCCTTAGCCATTACGCTTCTATTCTTTGTCAAAGAAGGAAGAAAGGGAGGGAGGAAAGAAGGAAGGGCAGGCCTGGCTCATCCCCGACCAGGAAATTATTTAGGAAATAAAAAGGTGAGGTTCGTGGTGCTCCTGAGAAGGAAAGCATAGTCCCCTTCCGAGAGGACGCCCCTGGTCATGTTGATGGCAGGGCACCTACCCAGAAGACCTCAGGGTGTGTTTCAGTGCAACTCCAGGATGTGTTCTGCGTAGCTTTTCCAGGAAAGTCCTGGGTGGCGTGTGGCTGCTGCCTCGCCTTGTCAGGTAACCCTCGGTCTGATTGGAGCTGGCAGCCCCTTTGGAACCTCTCCTCGCTGCCTTCTGAGTCTTTTAACAAGGCTGCTCCCTGAGCGTTGTTTTCCTTTCCCAGTTTCCCCTCTGTTACTTTCAATCAGCCACGAACTTTTGGAACCAGGACAAGCCATGTGTAATTTGGTTAGTGATGTCAAGACGCCAAAACGACAGAGAGGAAAATGAAATGTGAAGAAACAGAGGTGGAGCAAGTCCATTTTTCTCGAGTCACTCTAACCTCAGTGGATCAAATGCCCACATGTGGCCAGCACTGAGATAATCTCCAAAACGTTTGCCATTTTAGCCAAAACTCTACAGATGTGCTACACTTTGTCAGATGAGGAAACAGAGCCTTAGAAATATTTACTTATTTACTATATTTATATAGCTAGTAAGCAGGGGCTGCTGCAGTTAAGCTCATGATTGTCTAATGAGGCTCACTCTTCTTTTTCAAGACTTTATATTTTTTACAGCAGTTTTAGGTTCACACCAAAATTCAGTACAAGATATAGAAATTGCTTTTATACCCCTTTCTCCTGCATGTGTGTAGCCTCCCTATTATCAGCATCCCCCCAGGAATGTTTCATTGGCTACAACTAATGAACTACTAGGTGGACCACACATTCTTAGTTCAGTACAGACCGGACAATCTTTGCCCTTGTGCCCAGCCTCCTCAGGAAGTACAAGAAGTTTCACACCTTGACTGCTGTTTTATTGCCAGGCTTTGTATTGTTAAAGGCCAGCCAGGCACATTTTTGTGCCTTTTGTTTTTAAAATGAAATAAAGTTTAAGACCTGGAAGTCACTATTGCCTAATTCCCATGGGAAGTCTCCAATTATTTAAAGAAATCCTTCTTGTAGGGAAAAAAAAAATAGGGGAAACAAATAACTGATTGTTTGAAGGCCCCAAGAGAAATTTCCATATACAAGTCAACTTCTTTGTGTGGCTGAAAGCTACAGTTGTTTGAGCTAAGTTCCTACAACCACAGAACTATACATGATGCCAAGAGAGGAGTCTTCATGGTAAAGACAAGAAATACCTTGAAAGTACAGCTCTGAGCCCAAACTTGCCATTGACTACAACGTGGTTTTTGATAGATTTCTTCCTCCAAGGGCTTTACTCCACCCTCCCCTACTCGAGTAAGTAAGAAAGGCTCTAAAAGTTTTTAATCAGAAAGGAGACTTGGTAAGCTCAGAGAGCTGACTTATTTTGAGATCTAGAAATTACAGACTGGATGCAGTAAACATTTAAACTCTGAGCACTGCCAGGAAGCAGGCGCACCAGGGCTGGGCCAACAGAAGTCCAAGGAAAAGAACAGGGGTGCAAGCTGTTGATCAGTCACAAAAACTGCTCTGGAAAAGAACTATTTCCAGTTCACAGAAGTTGTATTAGCCCTTCCGCAGTGCCCTCACAGCCGAGTCATGAGGAGACGGAGTCTTTTCTGAGGATACACTCTGTACAGGTATCAAGGTCTGACCTCAGTGCTGCCCTCGCTGCGTTAACACCACCCCGCTGGCATGTACTTGGGCCTTGGCATGTGTGGAAGATGCGCCCCTCAGGGGCATCATCAGGGAGTGAACATCTGCCTCACTTTGAGTCTCTGAGAACCAAACGGATGGTACCACTTTCACCATGTGATGGTAATAAAAATAAAGTGGAAAGAGTTGGAGTTGCCAAACTCTCCTGCCATCTTGTTTCCTTGTGTGGAGTCTTAGCGGAAGGGCGACTGAGCCTGGTCGTGTGTGTCCAGGACAGTGCTGCAAAGAATAGGCAATCTGCCTGGCTGCAGTCCTTTGCAAAATCCGTGTGTGACAGGCCTACATCAACATGTGCCCACTGCAGCCACAGTGCTGTGTCAGGAGCACAAGCCGAATGCTGTGGTCTTCAGGGTCAGCAACCACAAGGTGGAGCCCACCTTCCCTTTATCTCTGAGGGGAGAGGCTTGAAGCTATAGAATGTATCATCAGACTGAGAACCAGTGTTTTGGTTTTGGTTTTTTGTGTTCGTTGCCATTGTTTGGTGGTTCACTTGTTTTGTTTTCTTTTGTGGTGCTGGGAGTTTGCACTAAACTACATCCTCAGTCCTTTTTTAAAACTTCAATTTATTTATTCTTTTATTTTGAGACAGGGTCTCACTGAGTTGCTGGGTTGCCCAGACTGGGTTTGAACTTGTGATCCTCCTGCCTTAGCCTCTCAGAGTGCTGGGATGACAGGCATGCACCACCACATCTGCTTCCAAGATCCAGTCTTTAAGGTCTTCCTTAAAACCCACTTCCTCTGAAATCACTTATTTCCCCCGCCATGGTGACGCTCCCTGGCCTCTATCCATCCTGTCGCATTTCACACGTACTGCCTGGCAGCACTGGGAATCCTTTCTTGGGGGTAGTCTGCTCTGCAAGTGTGCACAGCACATGTGCTGAAGGAGCCCTTACCAATTATTAGTTTGATTCTGATCTTGAAATGTAGCCAGTCTCAGAGACACTATGTGGGATCATATCCTAAAGCTTTGGAGGAATAGAAGTCTGTGTTCACAAAAGTTGACTCCTTAGATCTCCTGGGCCCTTGAGAGGCATTAAGAGACTTCTCGAGCTGAAGATGGCTGGTAAAGCTGGCTTGGAATATTACTTGCTCCCCTGCTCCGCTGAGTGTGGATTGCCACCCACCATCAGGGCCTGTCCTGGGAGTCTGGGTGTCTGTGGCGGAATCTCTGTGTGGGATTCAAGTCTTGGTAGAGCTGGATTCAGTTTCTAAAATTCAAACTGCCTCTATCTCTGTGAAGAAAAAAATGATCCCTAATTCAAAGGACTGATGGGACTGACAAGCCAGACTAGAAAGTGGGGACTGAGCTGCACACAAATGGAAGTTTAAATCAAGAATGCTGCATACCAATTGGAGAACAAATTAAATAGCCAAGAAGAGTATATGAGAGCATTTTGCACACAGTCCACAAAAGTGCTTGTCCCATGAATAGTAATAAGTTACACTATAAAAACACAGAATGGGAACTTTGATAAAATATGAATTGGACACAACAGTTAAAGATCTGGTAAGCAGTGCTTCTGGAATTTATTTGACCAGAGAGACCTCCTTCCATAGAGCATCTCCCCAAAATCATATTTATAGAATATATTTTTAGAAATACTAGATTAAGTTTATTTTAAAAATTACAAAGAAAGGGCCCCTGAGGAAAAAACAATTCAAAAGGAGAGCAGTACTATACTATGGATCTGAGGCAAAGAGATTCTGTCCTATTTTTCCATTTTGTGTACTAGAACTTGGAAGTGTGCTGGGCTCTGAAGGGAAATATACAAGGGAACTTTGCAATAAATGTTGGTGCAGCACTTCAATAAAGTAAGTGGTGAAGAGGAAGCCACCCCCACCCTTGCCCAGCAGCCTCATGGACTGTGGAACTGCCTGCTTGCTGCGTGGTTCAGCACAGTGTTTTGGAATTTTGACCCTGGATGCTTTAGAAAGGACATACTGACTCTGGCCCCCAAAATCTGTTGCTTTTGCCTAACCTACTTCTCCCTCAATCGTTTTAATTTCCTGTACCCTGCCTGCATTTGTGCTTGCAGCCTCAACAGTAAGAAGCAGTCATGGTTGTTCTAAGCACGTGTATTTTAATATTCTGAGAACCCATGTGGTACGTGCTATGGATGCTTCTGTATTGGAGTAGGGGCTGTCATGTGCCCTGTGAGATGTTTATTAGCATCTCCGGTCTCTACCACCAGATGCCGTCAGCAGACTCCCTCCCACCTATGCCAGTTGTGACAACCAAAAATGCCTACAGCTATTGCACATGTCTCCTGTGGGGCTAAATCTGGTGCATATGAAAGCAGAGATATAAGGAAAAGAGCAGCAGCCTTTGTGTGTGTGTGTGTGTGTGTAGAGGTTTCCATACATGGGCTTTGGGGCTAGATCATGAATGGTCTTGGATGCCATTCAAAGGAGTAGTATAGGCTTTATCCTTTGGCCAATGAGGTTTTATGAGCATTTCAAACAGATATTCTGTATTTGCCATCCGATACCCCTGTGTAGAGGATAGACTGGAAGAGTAGACAGCTGAGTGAGGGTAGTTAAAAATCAAGGCCCTAAAATGTGACACAATACAGGGCAGGGGAGAGGAGAGAGGGACTTAGGAGGTAGAGTTGACAGGACCTGACTGCAAGTGTGTGGGGGAGAGAAAAGTCAATAGTGACTCGTTTGTGCTTGGAGACTGGGAACTGCCATGAGTTGAAGAGGAAATACAGATAGAGAACCCCGTTTAAGGGATAGCATGATGGGATTTATTTTAGGGCCCATTGAGGTGCCTACAGGACTGCAGCTGGAGCTGGGTGGTAGGCAGACAGAGGCCCCTGTCTGAGCTCAGAAGAGAGGAGGTGGTTGAGAGCTAGTGACTCTTACTTGGTCATTATAGCTATGGAGGAAGAGGGAGCATCAGAGAGAGATGCTTGTGTCCCTCCACGTCCCTGTCTGGCCCAGTCAGACAGCTGGAAGCAGCTGGATCCCCCAGAGGCTTGTGGTCTAACTGGACAGATTTGACAGCTAAGAGACAGATCGGTAGACAGTTAAGGACAGAAGACCATGATGGCATGGGTATGAGCTGCCAGAGCTGAGTGAGGGCAGTGGTGTGTGTGCTCCGAGACAGCTCTGTGCAGGAGAGAAACGGGCTGCTGCTGCACAGGGCACTCTTGTTCCTGCTGTTTGGGAGCCCTCTGCACTAATCAGGAGTTGGAAGGGCGCTCTCCCCAGGTTTGCAGGCGGGGCTCTCCCAGCTTGCAGTCTCCAGTATGTTCCCCGTCAGCATCGGCATTATCACGTCCCATCACAGAACAGGGAAACAAACTGAGCACCTGTTTGCGTTCATGACTTTCTGTGGGTTCTGTTTGACTGAGGAGATGGAGAGAGGGAAGGAGACCTCAGTGCTTCTTGTCACTTATGAGTTTGGTTTTATGGTATGTGTGTCATTTCATTTTTTACTTCAATAAGATGCTTGACAGCCATAGTACTGGCCTGAGAAATTGTTAAGAAAATCTAGGTTCCGTGGGCTTTCTTAAAAATTACTTAAAAATATAAAAATTATCTTGGGGATTTAGCTCGAGTGGTAGAGTACTTGCCTAGCAAGCACAAGGCCCTGAGTTCGATCCCCAGCACCTCAAAAAACAAAAGAAAGAAAAAGACAATTATCATTTCAACCATTTTTACTTAGGTACTTTTGTGACATTAAGCACATTCATGTTGTCGTGCATCCATAACCACCATCTATCTCCAGAAGGGTTTTCCTCTTTCAAAACTGCAACTCTGTGCCCATGAAACAACTCCCCGTTCCTCCTCGTCTGGCTTTTGGCATCCACTATTCTTCTTGGTGTGTCTATAAATTTGGTGATTCTAAGTATCTTGTATAGGCATAGCATTTGTTTCTTTGTGACTAGTACATTGCACTTAGCATGTCTTTTCATCCATGTTGTAACGTATTTCAGAATCCTCTCCCTTGTTACAGCTGAATACTATTCCATTATGCATTTATGCCACATTTTGTTTATCCTCCATCAGTGGACATCTGGGTTGGTTCCAACTTTGGCTGTTGTGAATAGCACTGTGCTGTTGAGTAGAAATGTGTACGTGTCTGTTTGTGTCCCTGCTTCCAATTCTTTTCTATATACACCAGAAGTGTCCATTGGCTTTTGTGATATCATTGATACCCCTCTCTGCTGGGGATTGCTGGAATTGCTTGCTAGCTACCTGCTCTTATTACGCTTCTGTTTTTACTCATGAGAGCGTCATAGGTGTGTCCCGAGGCTGGGTTTTGTGGCCAGCTGAAAAGACATTAGTGAGCCCCTGACTGTAGTTCTTAGCTATAAAGAGCCACATCTTGTCTACCAGGCACCATCTTAGAATTTGATTCTAGACTGTCCACGTTTTAACCTCAGTAATTCTACTCGTGTTCCCTTGGCAAGTTTCCTCATCTCTTCCCTGGGTGCCTCTTTCCACATCTACATGATGAGAAGATAAAACTAAGTGATCCTTAGGGTCTCCCATCATAGTCACAGAGGGTGAAGGCACACTGCTGTCCTAAGCCAGGAACCAAGATGGGCCAGCAGAAGGCAAAGCCACGCTGCTACCCTGGACAGAACAGAAACATCTTGCAGTAACCTCTGGTGTAAGGGCCGTGTATAGCTACTGCATCCTGGCACATGCTAGATGGTGAGGGTTGTGAGTAAGCATCGCAGCAGTGAGTTCCTCTTAAAGCAAAAGCTTGTGTTATACAGTTTGTTATCCACCCCTTATTGAGAGAAAGGGACAAAGCGAGGTGGAATAACTGGTTTTACTGTAGATTTTTGGCAGTTGTCACAAACTAATGCTGAAGGGGTACTCTGTAGGCAGATTTAACCTCTCAGTACAACTGTAGTTTGGTCATAGGCCAAAAAAAAAAAAAAATTTAACCACTCATCCCCAGTTAAAAAACAAAAAACTATAAAGAACAAACTTTCTTCTTTTTCACTTAAAATCGGACCAGTAGGTTGCTCTCTCTCAAATTGGGAAGGGGAGCGCAGGAAGCCCCCGTACCACCAACTTGCAGGCTCTGGGCTGCGTGTGCAGATTCAGGCTGACTGGGGAGCCCCTGCTTGGATCTGCAGTGGAGGTGCTAATCTTCTTGCCCTCTCTTTCTGCTCACCATGAAACTTTGTATTTACCCTCAACTTTGTGTCTTTTGTGTCTTTCCTGTGAAAGGTGTATCGCCTGCGTTTTTTCACAACTGTCGTATTTGTTAGGCATTAAGACACCCAGGATCCATTTGGAGCGCATGTGAAAACGCACAGCAGTTTCTTTTTAGGAGCTATTTTAGCCATCTCATAACAGGAACAAAGACTTAGGTTCAGGTATTAAGTTATTAGTCTTTTAATATACCTAGAATTAAAACAACAGTTTCGAAAATTAAAGAACTTTAGGGTAGTTGGAAGTAGGTTAGGACAATATGAAGTTCACAGGGCGGGGGGAGTCTACAAGAGATAAAATTCTGAAAACATGCAGATGTCCTCAAACTGCTAGTTCTGGTTTTTTGGACCTGAGAGAAGGTATTTGTGTCTCCTTTTGCTCTCAAAAGTGTAGTTGATAAGGGCTTTGTTGGTATCGTAATACCAACGTGTCATTCCCTTTTAGATTGTTCGTGTATATTTTCCTACCTACTACGAAGGTTGTAGCATTTTTTTATTTTGGTGCCGGGGATCGAACTCAGGGCCTTCTGCTTGCAAGGCAAGCACTGTAACCACTGAGCTAAATCCCCAGCCAGATTGTAGCATTTAGACCCCTTTTGCTTTAGCTGTAAAATAAGGTGAATTTTGCATATAGTAGAAACCACATTATATGTGTGTTGGAACTATTTTTTAAAGTTCTAATTCCTAATAAAGCCATACAGAAACCTAATTATCTTTGTAGTTGCTGACATTGTAGTAGGATTAAATCCTCACAGGTTGATGGATCGACTGTTTCTGCTAATTGTGGTCTGTGATGTAAGATGAGTGCTTAATTGGATTAGAAATGTAGTGAACTCGGTGTCATGATAAGTAGCTTTTATTTACCAATGGATTTTGTTACAAAATAGTCTAAATTCAAGATATTTTTTCCCACTTGCAATTTTTTAAATCTCCATCCCTTTAATAAGTACAAAATGTATTTTTTTTTTTTCAAAATGTACTTTTTAATTTGTTGTGAAGCATTAGATCACTAGGTGGCAAATTTTGGGACTCATTATCCTGGCTTCAAGTTGATAGTGCATGTGAAATAGACATTGTGATGTCGTTTTGGTTGTCTCGGCCTGATGTCTTCAGTCCACCTCCGTGGCCCGTGTCTGTGTGATAAAGCTGTTGTGACCCATCACCAAGGCGTGTGTCCTTTGCCCATGGAAGAACCAATCTGCAGACGCTTGAAGAAGGAAGCCAGAGATGAGCTCTGCCAGGCCAGTTCTTCCCTGTACTCCAGGATAGTGAAACCTTTTTTAGCAGCACAGATCCAGGATGCTGGCAGAGCAAGGGTTGGCTCATTCTCGTACAGACACGGTTTAGCTGGATGCACTCATAAATGAAAAATGATCTGCGTGCTGAGGGTGGGCGGGGCCCTGGAGCTCGGGAGGTGCAGCGGGAGGAGGAAGAGAATCTGTTCCTAAGCTCAGCTCAGCCCGGGCGCTGGCAGGAAGTCGGAGTACGCACTGGCATGGCCCATGCATTTTTGTCGATAGCTAATAACCACGACTTTAAAGAGCTGAATGAAGAAGAGAAATAAAGCACAACAAACTTTGGAGTTTGTTTGATGCAAGTGGCTGCTGGAGCCCATCGGAGAATGCTCACCTGATCAGCCCATGAAGCAGGTAGGAGGAGAGACCTATTTGGCAAAGTGAATCAGATTTTCTCTAAACACAACTTTTGTCTTCCGAAGGACTGTTTTTTAAAAGTATATGACAAATGAGCAGATAACACAGACATAAGAAATAGACAGAGCCTGCATCTTGCCTGCTATCTGCCCAAGAGTTTTGCTCAGATACTAGTTTGATAAACAAATGACAGTTTTATTCTGAGGGTTGCTTTTTAAAACAAAACCATGCAGCATTTGAGTTAAAACCAATTTTAAATTCAGCAGACAATGAATGAACAGCAGACATTGATTTAGAACCAGTGCTATGAAGATAGTTGACCAGAAACTGATTTTCAAGCTTGATCATTGCTACACTTTCATATTTCAGAGCCAATGGATGCTCGCTAATTGCTGCTGGCTTTTGTGAGAAAGGAGGTGGATGCCTAACAGCTGTGAGATATCCAGAAATTGACTGGGATCCAGAGTGAAGGTCGAATGCGCTAATGTTTTCTCCATTAAGGCAAGCTGCCTCTGCTCAGCTTCTAAGTTGGGGAATTGGAAAGTAGTGAGGAAGTACAGCTCGGATCTTGAGTATCCGTCACGGAGCGGGGAGAGTGCCAAGGGTTGGAAATTGTCACAGTGACTGAGTCTTTGCACTCAGAATAGAATCAGGGAGGACCGTGGGCTGCAGCCACACACATGGATAATTTAAAAGCTGATTTGTGGCTCCGTGGTTGTAGCCAAGTCTCAGAGCATGCTTCCTGTTGTCAAGGCTCAGGGCTTTTGATAAGAGGAGCTGAGCAGACTGAAGAGCATCCCAGCCCGAACCGTTTGCAGACGTGCTTCTGACGCACTGGGATATGGGGCAGTCTGCCGTGGTTTTCCCTCTACTGAAGGAATTGATGGTGTACAGCTGAGCTGGGGAAGACTGGGAATGCCACGTGTGGCTCCTGTGAGAGGATCATTAGAGCGAGGCGGAGAACTTCGTGTCAGTAGAATACTGCATCCAGGATACTGGAGTTCTTTGATTTGAGCTTTGAAGAAGGTCCTGTCATCCACAGCACTGTGTTTGAGAAGGCAGATGTAGGAGCTGCTTTGGTTGCCAGCTCTCTCCTTATCGTGTGACGACCAAGCTCTGTGGCTTTGCGTTTTAGGCCAGGAAGACTGGGGATAGCTGTCCTTAGTCGGGGCAAGCCTGTGGCTTATTGCTGTGTGATTTTTCAGGCTTCTGTGTGGGGAGGGGGAGCAGCACCTCTTGTTCTCTCTTGCCTACTGTCCACCTGTTAGGCTTGTCCCTTTCGCTGTTGTCATTTAGACTAAACTGTCTCAGGTGCTCTCTGCAGTGAATTAAGCTGAGCTGGGAGACAAACTCCCTCTCTGGGGCCATTCTAGAAATAACCAGCGGTCAGCCAACACTGGCTCAAGGGCCAAACCCAGCCTGCCTCTGTCTTTGTATGGCCCAGGAACTAAGAATGTGTTTTGCTTTTTAGAAGATTGAAGAAACAAAGACTGTATGACAGAGACACGTGTGGTCCTCAGGGCCTAAAGTATTTACTCTTTGGTCTTGCAGAAGAAAGGTTTTGCTGAACAACCTCATGATTGGGAAGGGGTGGTTTTTTGCAGTGCTGGAGATCAAACGCAGGTCGTGATGCATGGCAGGCAGGAACTCCCCATTGAGCTACATCCCCAGCCCTTTCATCTATTTTCTAATTTTCGAGACAAGGTCTTGATGTCACCCAGGCTGACCTAGAACTCGGCCTCCCACGTAGCTGGGATTATAGGTGTGTGCCACCATGCCCTGCCCCCTTGCTTTTTAATATTATTGAGCAATATGATCAGTGGGTTGATACAGCTTATAAAGTCCCCAGCAGTTTGAGCAGGCTGTTGTTTGGAAAACATTTTAGTTTCTCAGTGTGTATTAAGTGGCACTATAGCCCCCAAAAGGATATTCAGCAAGTAGATTTTCTGGAGGGTCTAAGCACTGGTAGAGGTGTATCAGATGACAGGGCCTGTGGCTGGATTTTCGCCCTCTTTCCTGGTTTGTAAACCCACAAGAGACCAGCCGGCATTGACTGCAAGCCCTAGTGAAAGAGCCCAGTGGAGACCCAAACTCTGCTAGCATACACAAAATTCATTCATTGCCGTTTTTGTGTTCTGTGGACTGAAGTTGGCCGGACTTCCACAGTCTGGGAGTGTTTGGTATTGCTGCTTTGAAAAAAAAGATTTTTTTCTGTAATTAAAAAAAAAAGTAAGGTAGAAAGTTAACTGAATATCATGATTTCTCATATTTAGAACAATGTTTCTTTATGGCTCTCTAAGAGAGCTACTGTAGGCTATCAACCTTACCCGTGAGCATGTAGTTCTCTACCCAGCACAGTATTTCATTGTTAATGTCATTTCCAATAAGGGAAGAGGAAAATCTGGTGACCTTGCTCATGTTTAACTTGTGTCAAAACTTCAGGCTTGGATACAGAGCTGGCTTCTGTAAGTAGCTTTTTGTCCATTGCAGAAACACAGGAAAGCTTCTTATGGAGGAGCTTGTATGTGAGAAGGAAAATAAAGTGGCTGAGATGAATTTTTCCCCGGGATATTTCAGCCATCTCTCCTCCTGTATTTGGAAATTGGATGTTGTCAGTAGAGAAGAATGGGGGTGGGGCTTAGTTTGATAGATGAAAACAAGTGAGGAAGGATGAAAATATGAATAGTACAGCTCCTCATGAAAGCCAGAGGCTGGAAAACAAGATGGCGGGCATCTGTACACTTGACAAGTCTTCTTGTCAGAGCTGGGAGGGGCGGATCCTTTTATCTGCCAGGGGAGCCAAGCTGCACCTTGTCTGTATTTAGTAAAGGAGTTGGCTTTGAATTTGGAGATTAAGCAACCTGCTGTTCCTGTACACACTGGAATTTCAGACACAGTCAGAAACCTGATTTGCGTAACTGTTGAAACTCAACTGGAAGTCAACCAGATTGAGGCCTGGACTCCCCAGGCGAGGGGCACTGAGAGCTCAGTAGCATCTGAGGCTTGCCCAAGAGGGAATGGTGCTGTGTGGCCAGGCTTAAGGGCCGGGTCCTGGGGCGAAGGGTCAGCCTGCATTCCCAGAGGCTCTGGCTGGAACATGAGTAGCTGCTTCCTCCGCATGCGGTGCGGGTGTGTGTGCCACAACCCTAGAACTTCCTCGTATCTCAGGGTAATGAGGGGTCTTCTCACTTCCTTACCACACAACCAGGTTGACTTAAAGATACAGAATAGCTAGGGAGTCAAATCTGATTGCTCAAGTGGAGTACAAGCCTTAATTAGCCAGCTCCTGAAGTGCTCCTTTGTGTTTGGAGCGCTAAGTGTGGCTGAAAGCTGGAGCATCTACCTAGCGTCTGGTTATTCAAACAAGGCTGGGTTCTGATGTCTGTTTATCAGGTTTTTACTGACTGTGAATGGGGTAAAAGACTGAACTAGATTGTGTGTGTGTGTGTGTGTGTGTGTACAAAAGTGTGTAAACCCAGAGGAGAGGGACAGCCAGGCAAAATAGAAGCTATGATTTTGAGTTAGTGTCCTTGAAAGGGAATCAGTAATTTCACAGCTCAGTGGCTGGCAAGAGATTCCTTTGGCTTTGCGTTGCCCTCTTGAGAATTTCTGTCAGCAGTACACTCTCTCACTTCCAAATGTGATCTCCATGCATTTCCCACAGTAGAGGCTGAGAGGTGTAGCACAAGAATCCCTCTGTTTTTGGAGGTCCGACTGGAGTGCTGCCTTCTCCTTGGTGGCTGAAGAACAAAGTGGCAGAATTGCCCACTGACGGATCCACTGACCTGGCATCTGCTCTGCATAGCACGAGATCTTCTGTGGGCTTTGCTGTCCCCTGGAGGCGCATCTGCCCCAGGTTGCCTCAGTGTGTTAAGCCCAGCTGTGCCTGGCACAAGGCATCACTGCAACCCCACGGGTGGCCCCAGCAGGGCACCGTATGAGCTCCCCAGTTTGGCCTGGATACAAGGTCCCTGTGTGGTGAGTCGCCTCTGACAGCAGGTACCTGGGACTTGGGATCTGCCTTCCCTGTCACGGGATCATTCTTCCCTGATTCCTGAAGAATCAGTCCACCTGTGTTTACAGGCACAGAGGAACTTAGCACTTAGAGGGCCCAAAAGTTACTCATTGGTGAAAGACAAGGATCAATCTGTGTTCTGTATGTTCAGTCATTTCTAAGGTTTGGAGTCTATTAGGCAGGCTTGATGTGAGATAGACACACTTAGACTATCTCTTTGATCTAAACTCAATATCGACTTTCATACCAAATTAGAAGATGGAAACCAAGCTGGACATTAGTAGAGGAGCATGACTCTGGAGAAGGCACAGGATGACCTTCTCCAGAGTCATGCTCCTCTACTAATGAGTATCTGTTTGGTATGACCTGTATTTCAGGGAGACTCCTCAGGCTATGGGGACAGAACAGTTGCAGGTTACTCCTTTCACAAGGAGCAGACGGTCGGTCTTCTGTTCTCCTGGTCTTGTGTTTTTCCAAGACTTGCCCTTATAGCAAGTCTTATAGACTTGCCCTTGTGTTCATTCATACAGACGCTCCTCCCTATCTCCCAAAAAAGTGGTGCTCTAGTGAGCAGTTTAAAATTCTTACACAAATCAGATCACAAATAGAAACCCCCAAGCCAAGGGTGAGTTAAGAGGAAATTTAGACATAGCATACTTGATGTCCATTTGAGTGGCGTGAGTCCCAGAATTCATCTTAATGGAGCGGCAATCCTTTACTCTCCTCTTTTGCTCGTGTTTCTGCGCTTTTGGCAAAAGTGTTCATATTTTGCCCTGTTGGCTGACTCCATCAGCAAGAGGAGGGTTAGTCTTCCACAGCAGCTCATATCTGCCTTGCCAAATTCCACCTTCTCCTTCAGCTTGCAACACTTAGACTTAAATTCCCAGACAGCTGCCTGTGGGGTAGAGGGTTGACTGTTGGCAGTGAGCTGCCAGCTTTGGAAAACATCACAGGCATTTACTGTACCAGAAGCAAGACAGTTTTGGTGGAGAGGCAATAAAGCCCTGGAGGGGAAACAGATAATTATCCCTAAATGCTGCAGGAAAGAAGATGGCAGAAATAAAGAATGTCGTTTGGATTTGTAAAGTTAAGTCCTTTACATAATCTACTTTACAGGCTAGAACTTGCTTGACTTCAGTGTATCTCTCAGGCGAGTCAAAGAATATTAAAAGAGAATGAACCACTGAAGCTGAAAAACGTATCTGGGGACACGTTGGTGCACAAGAATTTTGTTGGGGACCCCCCACCCCAGCCTGATAAACTTTGTATGGTAGAAATCCTGTTGCTTTCAGATTACTGAGACATTAGACCTCTTATGTCTGTGACTAATTAGACATTCTGAATGAGTTTGTTGGGGTAGGAAAGATACACTACTGATATTCAAGTGAGCAGAATCAGTTATTTCAAGCTCTCAAGAAGAGATAAACCAGTCATCTCTAGAGTCTTCTGATAGCTTAGTTAATTACGTTTGTTATCATTGGGGTTTCAGAATGGAAGAGACAGCCCTCAGTTTTAGTTTTTTTCGGCCCCATGTCCCTCCCTCCCTCCCGGCTGTGGGTTCCTCATCTACTCCAGAAGCAACATCTAGCTTATTCTGAAACCTAAGCCCTCTCAAATCTGAGACCCCAATCCTTGCAAATAGACCCCTGTAAGCCAACGGCAGTGAATGCTACAGTGCTGATTTTACTGTGACAGGCTCTCACGAGCAGGCCGACTCTCAAATCTGTGAGATTTCCTGTGCTTCGACCTGTGACTCTATCTCAGGACATGTGTTAGTCAGGAAAGAGAACCAACAGAATATCAGAGTGTCAGAGGGGATTTGTTAGTTGGGCTTAAGTAACAAGAGGCTAAAAAGTCCCACAATGGCTGTCTGCAGCCTGGAGAGCCAGCAAAACCAGTAGTTGCCAAGTCCATGAAGCCAGAAGCCTCAAAACAAGAGATAGGTTGGTGACGCAGCTTGGTCTGAGGCCCAAGGCCGGAAGACCCCTGGAGAGCTGCTAGTAAAAGTCCGTGTTCAAAAGCCAAAGAACCTAGAATCTGACATCATTCTGACAGTGGCAGAAAAACACCTGCTCCAGAAGGGAGAGGACAAGTTAGAGCAAGCTTCCCCTTTCCTTCCACTTTTTTGTTCCATCTGGGTCTGCAGCATGTTGGATGGTGCCACCCACATTCAGGACAGTCTATTCTACTCAATTCACTGACCCAAATGCTAATCTTCTTGGAACTACCCTCATAGGCACACCCAGAAGCCTGCGTTAGCAATTCTCCAGGCATCGCTTGGTCCAGTCAAGTTGATGAGCAAAATCAGCCATCACAGCTTATTAGCCCTAATTATTTCCACTTAGAGGTGGAAAACTAGATAAAACTAATGCAACTCAACACACTGAGGCAGGAGGATCACAAGTTCAAGCCCAGAGAACACAACACAGAGAAGGGAAGAGACACGGTGCATTTTCTTTCCAGATCCCAGGTTGTCACTCATGGGAGAGGGAGACTGAATTTGCAGAGGTAGAGTGAAAGCTGGAGGCTCCAGAGGGCTTCAGAAACAAACATAGCAGTGGAGCAGACTGGCAGATGCTGTGAGCTGCAGGGAGAGCATGCAACTCTACTCCCACATGTCTCCTTCAACAGGTGACACAGCTGGTGAGTGACTCCAGTCCAAGTACCCACCATAGAGAGTGCTTGGTCAGGTGCCATTCTGGGGAAGGGGTGATTGAACCTGAGGCTTTTAGCAGCAGCGAGATGGCTTCAATTCGGGTATCCCAGTGTTACTTTCCCACCATGAGTGAGTGAGAGACAGTGGTGGTCAGGGAGCTACAGTCAGGCTGGAAAGAGACGCCCTGAGGGGTTTGAGCTAAAAGACGCAAGCCCGCTCCCTAGGCCAGTGGCCAGGCTCAGCATGAATTTTTCTGGATTCAAAAGTCTAGGCATTGTCACCATCACCCTGATCCTACTGTCTGCTGGTGTCTGCACCCAGCGTGGAGCTGGGATCTGACTGCCTTCTTTATCTACCAGGTTGAGCAGGGGCATGTTGTGTCTTGGACACCACCCCAAAATTGTATATCCTGGAAGAAAACCACACAATCAAAATCACAGAGAAATCTCCTCCCGCCTCCTCCGCTCCCCTCCTCCATTTTGGGGTTTGTTTGTTGTGATGTATTTCAGAATACATAGATACATGATGTATCTCTGAAATGTATTGTTTTTAATTTAGTTTTGTTTTGCTATTAATTATTCTCTTCTTTCATTTCTTCCTTTCTTCTTTGCCAATTTATTGGGGCTTGAGGAATTTTCCTTTGTTCTTCTTTGTTTCTTATCTCTATTACTTACTTGATTCTTTCTTTCTCTTCTCCCTTTTAATTTTTCTCCTATTAATTTTTTCTTACCTTTGTTTCCTATACAATTTTTTTCCTCCCTCTCTTTTATCTTCCACTTATCAGTTTTTTGTCTTACCTTTACCTAATTCTATAAACATCCTTCTATTCCCCAATTAGATCCTTTGTGCCACTATTCCTTCTCCTATCAAGTAGTTTAAGGTTTCAAAGTTTTTCTCTTGCATTTGCCTGTTCCCAAACCCTACATCTTTAATAGTATGACCATAAGGCTCTGTTAATCTTGTGATTGTTGGCTTCATAAAATTACTGTTCGATTCTTTTCTAGCATTAGTGGAGATATAACTGTTGCATTCAGTACATATTAGCTATAAGTCCCTGGATTGGCTTAACATTTATACCATAATTGTGGATTTCTTCTTTAGGGTTAAGGGTGGTACATAATTGGTTCTCATGGTATGTTAATATCCAGTTTGTCTTGGTCAATACTATTATAGCATAGTTCAATCCCCGGCACCAAAAAAAAAAAAAAAATACTATTATAGCTGACTCCTTTGATATTACCAGAGTCATATAATGGTCACTATTTCTGTTAGCTAACGCTCAGATTACCTTTGTAACATTAACAATACTAGAGTACTGAAAGATCTTGGTTGATGGGCTAATTACACTGCATCCTTCCCTCTGAAATTAACCAAGGTGGTCAGATCTTGGGACTGAGACAAAGAACTCATACCCAGAGTGCATCATTGAAAAGCAGTGCAAAAGATCTGTATACTAGCAACAAAGTCTTTACCCTATAACATCCACAAACCTCAGCACAAAATAAAATAGAAATGTGAGAGAACAAGGCAAGAAAATATCCCCCCAAACTGCCAACTCACCCAAAGCCAATCCAGGTTGAAAAAGGTAAAATCACAACAGATTCTGCCAAAATCCAGAAGATCATTGGTAACTACTTCAAGAATCTGTACTCTTAACAAAATAGAAAACTCAGAAGAAATGGATAGAGTTCCAGAGATGTATAAATGACCAAAGCTAAACAAAGAAGATATAAAAATTCTGAATAATCTGATATCAGTCAATGAAATTAAAGAATAAAAAAGAAGTACCTACTAAGAAAAGGTCCCAGCAGATTCACTGCCAAATTCTACAAGAATTTCAGAGAAGATCTAATGTCAGTACTACTCAAATTCTTTAATGAAATTAAAAGAGAACCGGTTCTTTAAGAGTCATTCCTGGAGGCAAGCATTACGCTGATGCCAAAACCAGAAAAGGACCTAATCAAAAAAAGAGAACTACAGGCTAATCTCTTTAATGAACACAGATGCGAAAATCCTCTGTAAGATAGTGGCAAAGAGAATGCAGCAAATTACCAAAAGGATCATACATCATGACCAAGTAGGATTCCTTCCAGCAATGCAGGGATGGTTCAACATACACAAATCAATAAATGTAATACACCACATAAAAAACCAACGATAAAAGTCACATCATTTCAATAGACACAGAAAAGGATTGGACAAAAACCAACACCAATTCTTAATTAAAAAAAAAACCCTAAAGAAAATGGGTATAGAAATTCTTTATCTCAATCCGATAAAAGCTATCTGTGTCAAACCAATGGCTAACATCATACTAAATGGAGAGAAGCTGAAAGCTTTCCCTCTAAAATCAGGAATAAGACAAGGATGTTCACTATTGCCACTCCTCTGCAATATAGTCCTTGAAACATTAGACAAGAGAAAGAAATAAAAGGGATATGGATAGACCAGGAAGTTAAATCATCATTATTTATAAAGGACATGATCCTCTACAAAGATGACCCCAAAAACTCCACTAAAAGACTCCTAGAAATTAATAAGCAAATTCGGTAGCATAGCAGCTCAAAACCAGCACTCAAGAATCAATACCATTCCTATGCACCAATAATAAATTCACTGAGAGAGAAATTAGAGAAGCAGAACCTTTCATAATAGTGTCAAGAAAAATGAAATACTTAGGAATTAACCTAACCAAGGAAGTGAAAGACCTCTACAATGAAAACTATAGAACTCTGAAAAAGGAGATGAAAGAGGACATCAGAAAATGGAAAGATTTCCCCTATTCCTGGATAGGCAAAACCAATATAGTCAAAACATGCATACTTCCAATACTCTTAAACAGATTTAACACAGTCCCAATCCAAATACCAATAGTATTCTTCACAGAAGTAGAGAAAGCAATCCCAAAATTTACATGGAACCAGAAGAGACCTAAAATAACAAAAGTAATCAGATGCAACAAGGGCAAGCCAGGGGCATCATGATCCCAGACTTCCAAGTTATACTACAAGACTACAAGACTACTGTGATAAAAACCAGCATGGTGGCCAGGGATTTAGCTCAGTGGTTAGAGTGCTTGCCTCGCAAGTGCAAGGCCCTGAGTTCGATCCCCAGCACCAAAAAAAAAAAAGGATAGTATTGGCAAAAAACAAACCTGTAGACCAGTGGAACAAAAGAGAGGATGCAAAACAACTCCAGGCACACTCAGCTACCTTATCTTTGACAAAGAGGCCAAACACTTTTGCTGAAGGAAAGATAGCCTCTTTAACAAATGGTGCTGGGAAATTTGGCTATCCACATGCTAAAGATTGAGTCTAGAGCCATATCTCTCACAATACACTAAATTAAAATCAAAACAGATCAGAGATCTAAAGATGAAAACAGAAACAATCTTCTGGTAAAACTCTTGAAAACATAGGCATATGCAAACACTTTCTCAACAAAAACCCTGGTTGCCCAAGAAATAATACTAGAAATCAACAAAATGGGATCACTTCAGACAAAAAGCTTCTGCACAA
Organism: Hystrix cristata; assembly: GCA_004026905.1. NCBI lineage: Eukaryota > Metazoa > Chordata > Mammalia > Rodentia > Hystricidae > Hystrix > Hystrix cristata. The sequence continues at coordinate 19,795 of PVJO010014664.1, read as the reverse complement.
CAAAGGAATACACCTTTCTACAGTGGAGAGACAATCTACAGAATGAGAAAGAAATTTTTTCAAGTACTCTTTAGACGAAGGAGTAATATCTAGAATATATGAAGAACTCCAAAAAAATTAGACCTCCCCCAATTTTAAAGACCCAGTGAAATAAAAATGGGCATCTGAAATGAATAGACACTTCTCAGATGAAGAAGTACAAATAGCCAGTAAATGCATTAAAAAGTGTTCAACATCACTGGCCATTCGAGAAATGCAAATTAAAACAATACTGAGATTCCATCTCACTCCAGAAAGAATGGCCATCCTCAAGTAATCAACCAATAACAAATGCTGGCAAGGTTGCAGGGGAAAAAAGGAACACTTCTTCATTATTCGTAAGAAGATATAAACTGGTATAACCACTATGGAAATCAGTATGGAGATTCCTCAAGAAACTAGAAACAGAAATTCCATTTGACCTAGCTATTCCCCTTCTAGGTTTCTTTCTGAAAGAGTTAAAGACATCATATCACAGCGATGTATGCATATCCATATTTATAAGAAGCACAATTCATAATAGCTGAATTTCGGAAGCAGCCTATATGTCCATCAATAGATGAATGGGTAAAGAAAATAGTACTTATACACAGTGGCATACTACTCTACATTAAAAAGAATTAACTCGAGTCATTTGTAAGAAAATGGATTCACCTTGAGACCATATGTTAAGTATAGTAAATCAGACTCAGAAGTTTAAATATCATTTCTCTTGTATGAAAAACCCAAATATAAATAAAGTGCAAAATAAAAGACAGACAATAGGAAGAGAGAGATAGAGGGAAAAGTCACAGTAATCCAGCATGGAAAATACATCCAAAAGTGTACCTTGATTTAGTTTAATTGTCTTATGTGTTTTTATGGTTGTGTCTAGATGTTACCCCCCAAAGCCTCATGCAGTCATAGGTGGGGTTTCTCAGAGGCGGCTGGATCTAGGAGTGTGATGCTGGGATTAAGCATGTGATACTGGGATCAAGGGTGTGTGGTTACTAAATTAGTCTACCGATTGGTTTGGCGTAATTCTGGGTGTGGATAATGGGGAGGCCCACCCTGGGTGTGAGTGCTACCTGCCCTAAGGTAGCCTAAGGGCATATAGCTGGATGGAATATGAGGTACAGAAGGAGGACTGCTGTTGTTGCTGCTTTGCAGCTTTGCTGCCTTCTGCCCACTGTGAACTGTTTCTCCTCTGTGATGCCCCTCTACCATGCCACCCAGCCTCGGAGCCAGCCAATTGTAAATTGAAACTTCTACAGATTTCAAACTACCATAAACCTTTCCTTCTTTAACTTTGTCTCAGCAATGAGAAAATTAACTAAGATGTGTTTTATATGTTTTTGGCCTATCAATCTGGCTGTTAATCTGTATTCATAATAATTAATTCAGCAAGGACTTATAAAATAAACGAATCTGATGCTGGCAGAAATTTTTTTAAAAACGGGGTGGAGGAGAAGGGGGGAAAAGAGAATTGAGATGTTATCTACATGTATCGATTCCACACAATGCCCGTAGTCATTACGTACTACAAACACGTACAATAAAAATGTAAAAACTGAAATGAAAACAAGTTGAAGCCCAACCTGGCGAACTTATTATTTAAGTAAAATTATGTCTCAGAACAAAAAATAAAAGAAAAAGAACTTGGGATATTGATCAGTACAAAAACTATGGGTTTAATTCCCAGTAGCGCAACAATATGATAAGAACATTAATGCAACTAATTATAGGATGTTCAGACTATGAGGTTTAGAAATCTGTTTTTCAGGGGTTGGGAATTTAACTCGACTGGTTGAGTGCTTGCCTATCTCAGGCACAAGGCCCTGAGTTTGATCCCCAGCAGCTCCCCCCTCAAAAAAAAGAAATCTGTTTTTCAGGTGAACAAATTTAGGTGAGGAAAAGCTAGGTATAAGTGCTATTATCTTGTGTGTACGTTTGCATGCGTACGTGTGTGTGTGTGTGTGTGTGTGTGTGTGTGTGTGTTTATGCATATTAGGGGAAAAGGCTGCAAGCCCAGTTATTTGATGATATTCCCATGGATCTGGGACGTGGCTATTTTTGAGCCAGAATCTTTATGTAAGACTTCATCTCCATTTGTAGGTCTTTCTTTTCATTCGTAAACACAAGGCCCAAACACACTCCCATGATTTGTTTCTGTTGGAGAAATGCTCCCTGGGGTCCTACTGACTGTTCTGTGAGAGTTCAAACCTGGGGTCGGGTGGACTCCCCAAGGCTGGTGTTCCCAGTACCATTTTGCTTTCACGGCACTTGAGTAAGCATGAAGGAAAAATAGCCTGCAGAGAGGTATAGATGCCTTGGTGTACAATTTTGAAATCTAGAGACGAATCGATTTTGGCTTTTCCTGAAAGTGGATCTTATTTTGAGAACCACAATTGACATGACCATGGTAAGTGTTGCTTTCTGTCCAGAAAAGGTGCTTATGATCCAAGACACAGGGCACCTACCCCGCCACTCGGGCACCAGGGTCAGTGGTTGTATTACAGCCATATTAGTGAGGAAGCAGCTATACTGATGAACGAAAGTGGGATTATTTTAGTTACCTGTGATGATATTTAAGGTGTAGTGTGGCATATCTCTTTCAGAAACATTTCAAATCCGACCTCAAAAGTTTGATCCAAGTTTCTTATTAAACATCCAAGTGTTTCCCTGATTTACAGACTTGTGTGAATACCGGGTAATAGAGCTGGCAACACAAATGCAGTGAGTAGCTACTGGAGAAGGAAGCAACTTGATCGGTTTGCTCTCCACACACATACCCACACTCCAGACCGAGAGACAGATGACAAATATAAGGCACATTTTCGTTATTCTCTTTGCATAAGATCCTTAACTATCGCTTCCTTTTGGCCTATACCAGTGATGGTGAACTGTTTAGAATTTTCAGTGATACAGAGAGCCCCCTGTGGCACTCGGGCCATAGGTTCACCAGCACTCTTTTGATACAGTGTCTCACTAACTTTCCCAGGCAGGACTTGAACTTGTGATCCTCCTGCCTCAGCCTCCCTGTGTGCTGGGAATGCAGGCATGTGCCCACTTAACCTAGAGCGATGATGGTGAACATTTTAGAGCTTTCGGTGATGACACAGCTGGCTGCAGCGTGCATACTACGGGTTTGCCACCACTGCCCTAGACTCTTTTAAAAGATTTCAAGGGGGCTGGGGGTTACCTGAGTGGTTAGAGTGCTTGCCTAGCAAGCACAAGGCCCTGAGTTCGATCCCTGGCACCAAAAAAAAAAAAAAAAAAAAAAAGATTTCAAAGGACTATGAACCTGCAAGGAAAGAAAGCTTAATGTTTATTTTTGCTAAAGTATATCTCAAATTTATTATTTCCTTCAATTGCGGATGTAGTCAACAATGTACAGCAGCATTGCTATGTCTTCATCACTGGGAGAAATGATGACGTACTATTTGTAGCCGTTTTTTCCCAATGCCATGTATTCTCATTACTATTTTGAAAATATATCAGCTAATAAAGTTGTTGTTAGATCTTCACATTTAATGTGCTAAAAAATAAGCACATGTAAGTTATAGTTTTATGCATTTAAAGATGTTTAGTATATTATATTTCAATATAGTTGGCTTCTTTCATAGTCCTGTATATTTAAGCATCTTAAAATATTATTCTGAGATTTTATCAGATTGTCCAAGAAATCTACAGTACAAAAACAGTGAGAAGGAGAGAAACTCCCTATCTTAAAGGCTACCATTTAATATTAACTTAGATTTTCATTTATCAGAAGAAAAATTATCGTAGGACATTATGGCGTGAGTCTTAGTAAAATGCAGATTCTTAGGAAGCAGATCTGGGCTAAGACCAGAGGTTTCCACTTTGGTAACAAAATCAAAGTAGCCTGGCTGTTACCTACTGCAGCTCAAATCAAGGTCCATGTTTTCCTAACTCACTTCCTGTAATTTGAATGAATCTTAGTCACGGGTAATAGCTTAACTGTTCTAATACTTGGTTGTGGGAAGAGCTGTCCCAGGAGGGGAAAACCCCAGAAGCATACCTCACCTGCTTCACACTGCATATGTTGCCTCGTCGGGAACCCAGCGTATCCACAGGTTGGGAAACCAAGTGGGTGGCAGCTTGGGCCCTGGGAGGGACTGCAAGGTGAAGGACGGGGTGGCTCGGTGTGCACATGTCTCCCCGCTGACTCTGGCTTGGCACTTGTGCCCTGGGAAGCAGCCAGCTTGCCCAGGGCTACCATCCGATCCCTGCACGCATGCTGCTACCCAGATGCTCGGCCTGAGGAGCATTGTATATGCCTTCTCTCTACCCAAAGGGCATTTTTAATATGTCATTAAATGATGTAAGTTGTGTATTTTTGTAAGACTTTTGCAGACATTTGCAAATTAGAGGCAGATCCTCTGGCAGAGAATGAGGGAGGGAAAGTCACTGTACCTCCGTAGGCCAAGCAGCTCTTATTACTAACCTCAGAGCCCCAGTCCTGACCAGCTGTCCTCTAATGGTGTGGTGTTGGCCTTGGCCAGACCAAGTGTGTCACACGGCCAGCTGTGGCTTCCCAGGGTACCCAGGGAGGTCCAGAAATCCAGTTTCGTCCATACATCATAGATTATCAGCTGCCTGGAGACTAGTTTATGCTAATCGAATTCCCAGGGGCCTGGCATCCGTCAGTCCAAACCCACTTTATTTATAGTGAAGGAGAAATCCTTCCAGGTGACTAGATATGTTACTGCCATCTTTCATTCTTTCCTCTTTTTTGTCTTCTCTCTCTCTCTTTTATTCTTCTTCCCAAGAGATGATACTGTGTGACAATGAGGGAACTTAGTCCCTGGCAATTAACCTTGAGGTTAAGCATCACCTACATCTCTATAGAGTTGCTTAAAGAAAACCTACAGATTTGGAGACAGGTGTAGATGTAGAGAAAATTTATATAAAATATCAGAAAAAGCGTTTGTGACTAGTGACATGACATCAGTCCTTACTAGTGGAAGCCTCTAGCTCTGAGATCTCCCGATTCTGTGGACAGCCCTCAGTTGCAGTGGTTGGGAAAGAGGCTTTTCTTGGGCCTGGGTTCATAAGCTGTATCCGTGTGGGCAGAGCGAATGGGAAGTTCATGCCCAGAGGGTGAAAGTAGAGGTGTGGGATAAGCAGCACTATGAGGTTTGGGGGGGACTCTGGGGTAAGGAGGATGAGAGTGGAAGGTCTGCTATCTCATAGATGTTTGAAGATTGGTCAGGTTTGGTCTGAAAAGAAAAAGAGAGGATTGGAAAGACTTTAGTTACATTGTGTGAGATTTTAGTAAAAATGCAGAGAGATTGTGTTAAATGCCTTAATTTTATCTTTGCTTAGGACTCCATTTACCAATGCCAGGCTGTTACAGTCTGTATTAGAATTACCTGGAAAACTCTAGAGAAGGAAAAAAATGTGTTCCTGGCAGTTCTTCACCCTCACTCACAGATTTATATTTTTTAGAATCTTAGAGATTGGAATAGAAGCAGAAGAGAGAAGCTTATTTAAAAAAAAAAAAAGGTTTTTCCAAGTGCTCACAATATTAAAAACCATCCAACTTTCTAATAATTCACCCTCATATATGACACAAGGGCAATGCAAAGTACGAATTAAAACACCACTTCTCCAATCCTTGTGTTCCTAACAGTTAGGGTTTTGAAATCACAAGCAACAGAAAACAATGCTGGCTCATTTCAGCCAGAAAAGAAATTTAATGGCAGATTATTGGGAAGCTCACAAATGCCAATGGAAGAGTCAAGGTTTGGGTTTGAAAGAATAGGCAAAAGCAAGGGAGATTACATGGCTAACAATACCAAGGTCATGGCACATACAGTCTGCTTAGGACATCATCCCCATTGTTAGACTCTTGGCACTAGTTTTTTTCTGTTCCCATCGTTCATGTCACTCCCTCATGATTCAGAGTGCTTAGCCAAGGTCATACAAGGTCCAAATCTAAGTCATGTTCCTGTTGACAAGGGCCCGGGATTGGGAAACACAATAAATGTCCTTTCTTCATCACCTCTCACATGATGGGAGCTTCATCCATTTCCAAAGGGTGATCAGATGCTATTTGGCCACAAAAAAAGCATCCATCTCCCCTAGTATACACATAAGACAAGTTGGAAAGATTAGTCTCCTCTTTATCTGCCATCTTTCCATGAATGGATCCATCCACTTCTTTTTCTTTTCTCCTTTCCTCTTCGTTGGATGTCTTTCCCAGTTGCCCACCCCTCTTAGACTTGGCATTGCTGATACACCTTCGAGCTGGTGTGCCAGGCTTAACTGTAGTTCATATCTCTTTACATGAGTCCTGCCCAGCCTCATTAGTCAAATCAGCATTCCTGGTGGCCTTCCTGACTCAGAAGGCAGCCATTCCATTGAAGAATAGCACTAGGTATTTGTAAAGTTTTGCCTTATACAATCAAATATCTTCCACCTTTATCTTGTTCTCACTGGTATCAGCTGTATAACCCGTACCACCCTGAAGTTGTCTTCCCCTTTCTTGATGGAACCATTCCTACCTAATTTGCGTATAAAGCCATCTTCTCTCTCCTGACACCCACCTTCCTTCCATATTATCTTCCCCCGAGTTAGCATCCTTAGTACCTTCTGCTGCTCGTCATAAGACAGAATTGCCATTTTAAAAGTTTATTGCTGGAACTGAGACAGATTCTATATATTCAGTCTTATCCAGAACAGGATTATCACCTCTGTTGATCTGGAAAGTTTACTTCCCCTAGTGCAGTGGGGGATTACAGTGCCTTTGTAGTTGGCTCTCTTGTGAAAGTGACTGTCTATAAAAAACTCATTGGTTTTGCCTAAAGCTGCGCGGGACTTGTTTAAAACATCCTGTGAGATGAGACTGAGCTGGGAGCCTGGGGCCACCACTAGGTGCTCGCATTATACATATTTAACTTGATTTGCTTGAGAGAACATCCCTTTAGCTTTGTGAGAGGACTGAGAATGTGAGCTCTAAGTGGCTGGAAAAATGAGAAGCATTGAGCAGTGAGGAAGGCTCACTTGAATATACTATATTTCCGTTAGACAAATCCTCGTACACCAGCAAGTAAGTAACTCATGTGCTAGTGGTGTATAGGCAACGGTCAGGGAGGACAAGCTGAGGGTTTTGTTTACAAGAGTATTTTTTGACTTAATATTAATTCAAGTTTATTGACATGTAATTTGCTTATACTTATTAGCATAATGAATTTTCCTGATCCTGGAAAAGATTAAATGCAATACACCTAAAGTACAAACTTCAGATGGACTATCCTAAGAAACTAAAGACATTTCTAATTGTATCAGTCTATAAATTTTGACCAACACAACTCATTTGAATTTACCTCTATACTTGACCAAGGACCATTCTGTTGCCCCAAAAAGTGCCCTCTATAGTTAACCCCTCACCTGTCCTCCAGACTCTGGCAGCTACCAGTACATACTCTGTCCCTATTGTTTGCCCTTTTCGGTTTTCAGAAGGCATAAAGTTATAGTCTGTCTGGGCCTGTTTGAGTTGCTGTAACAAAATACCTTACATTGGGTAACTTATAAACAATAAAAATTTTTGTTCATTGTTCTGGAGGCTAAGATGTCCAAGTTCAAGGTACTAACAGATTTTGTGTGTGGTGAAGGCTCTTTCATACATGATGCCTTCCTGCAGCAGCCTCATGGAAGGCAAACTCCCTCAGACCTTTTACATAAGGACACACAAGGGCTCCACCCTCATGCTCTAACCACCTCTCCAAGGCCCCTTTGGGGATTAAGTTACAACATAACGAATTTCAGTGGGGCACAGACATTCAGACATACAGTGGAAACATACAATATGTAGCCACTGGAATCGTCTTTCACTTAGCGTAACACATTGGAGATTCATCTTCATCAGCACCTGTATCAGTAGTCTGTTCCTTTCTTTCGTGGAGCAGTGTTCCTGTGCGTAGACATGCCACCACCAGTTTGTCCCTTCACTCCTTGAATGTGCTGTTACATCAGGTACAGATCCACATAGCATCTCATGAGGAAAGTTTTGTTCCACTTCTCTCTTCTCAGACAAACATGGTCTACAGGACAAAGTTCTGCTCTCACACGTGGATTCTGCACTTAGTCATACTAGATTGTCATTTTCATAGTATCTCCTGAGATGCTAAAGAATATGAAATGTATTCAGATGGAGTATGTATGCTCCCTTTTGCTTTGACCTCAAGCACTGCATTTTTGTCTATTTTAAAAACAGATTGTGTTTCTATCTCTTATTACACTTTGAAATATGTTTAAACATTTCTTGGTTTGTGTTTATTCTTTTTAAAGAAAAATCTGGTCAGTATCTTTAAAGGAAATCGGTCACTGTTCTAATAAAATGGCTTTTTTATTAAATTGTAATTATTACATAAACAGGGGATGCTAGAATTTAAAATTCTTGTAAAGTACTGTTTTCAGTTTAAAATTGGACTTGTTCCACTGTCAATGGTAATAATTGTGAGATCTATGCCAAAAGATACTGTTATATCATAAACACTGAAGTCTAAAATTCAGGTTAGAGTGGAGAAGAGATATCATAAAGAGGGTGATTGGAAGTAATTATGTGATGGGAATGTCTGAATTTGCAACCATGTATACCTTTGATTTATGATCTGGCAAAAATAACATTTAAAGAAAACCTTCTCAGGTTTCATAACCTCAGTTGAAAACTTGTGGGTTGCTGATTATGGCATTGAGATTCACTGTAAAGATTCAAAGCTGCCTGAGAGGGCTGGCTAAGTGAATGAGTTGTTTACATTTTAGTGGGGCAACTTTAACTTACTGCATCCTTTACTAAAAGAACAGTTGTTTAGGTTATGTGTCTACAACCTCAGTTCTTCTAACTGGTGCATGGACTCTGTAGACATTCTTTTAAGGGTTCCAGAGTCTGTAAATGAGTGCAATTTCCATCAAAATCTCAAAATAATTCTTTTAGAACATAAACAGATCACCTGGAAAGTGGAGAAGTGATTAAATAAACAATTTTTGTAAAATAAACACAATGAGGGAGAGGTATGTTCTCGCAAGACGGCAAAATGTCCTTTGGAGTGCTAGTAATTAAAACAGTGTGGCAGGAAGTGATGAACAGACCAGCAGATAGGCCCGTGAGCATCAGGAATGTCATGTGTGAAAAGGAGGTGCTTCAAAAGCGGGCGATAAATGGTGGTCTGTTAAATACATTTTATTAAAATAATTACCTAAAACTTTAGAGGAAAAAAGCACAGAGTTAGGCACTATTTTTTTTTAACCAGACAATGAGCAGTAACAAAACAAAACTCATATTTGATGTGAAGCCATAAATTTATGCTTCAAATCCAGCCGAGAAGTTTGTTACAATCTCTTTCCGTTTTGCCTCTGGCTCTTCTGTGATCCTCCAGCAGCCCTGATGTTGCCCAACGGGGCGTGGTGTTGGCTGACAACCCGGGATAAGAAAGCCTGCTCAAACTCTGTGATCTTGCTGGGCTCCAGTTTATCAGGATACCCCCTTACACTGCATAGATAACAGCCACGTTTTGATTAGCTGCTATTTTAAATTCTACATAAAAATAGATTCCAGATGGAGTAAACAGTGAAACATAGAAATCTGTGCAAGGAATAGAAGAATATAGGAGATGCTTTTATTATCTAGGGAGGGGAAGCCTTCTTAAGTGGGATTGTAAGTGCAAGAACTCATTTACACAGGAGATGAAGATACACAAAACCTTTATGTGTGACAGGACACCGTAACAGCTGACAGTCAAATGATGGGATGTTTTTGAGGGTGGTAGAGAGGAATGACTTTCACATTTATTCAATAACCTTTCCTACCATATGAGTATTACAAGAATGTATTTACAATTTGCATAATTTTCTCAGCGCGCTTGCCACAGTGTGTGGACCATGGTAAACACTCATAAATTGTAGTCACTATTATTGTTTTAAGTCTCTTTCCTCATTTACAATGATTCACATTTAGAAAATCTGGCTCCGTGTCTAAACGTATTTTGGTAAAATTCTCCTATGTTTTGAAAAGCATCCTGTTATTGCTGATACTCTGAATGCATTTTCTACCATTTCTCATTACTGCCCATGCAGAGGACAAAGGATTCGATTCTATTATTAAATGTATGGTGCCTCTTGGTTTACCATGTGCCTAGGAGTATGCTATACTATGGGAAAGGGTGTGGGGTGCAGCCAGAATGTAAGATTGCAAAAGGACCATGAACTTGAAGGTGTACACAGTCGTATTAATCGGCGTGATGTATATGTAAAAAATGTTAGAGAGCAAATTGAGAAAGTCTTTTCAAGTGCCAAGTTAACCATAATCAGCCTGGGGTCAAGCACTGGAGGATGGGTAAGGCCTGTGGCCTATGCGACTTCTAGAAAGGCTCCATCTCTCAGGAGTTGGGTGGAGGAAGTGGCCCAAGGAACCCAGCAGTGGTATGCAGATGCTTATGGAAACTTTCTCTGTCCTATTTCGCCTCTAAACCAAGCTTCTTTCTAGATGAGCGTGTGGTCCTGACTTTGGGGTGACTCATGTGTGACCCTCTAGAATGCCAAGTTAGAGGGCTGACTTGCTTGTGGGGGGTACAAGGCCTTTCCTGGGTCTGCAGTGGGATCTCTGAGCACATGGGCCAGGCCCCTCTGGCTGGTGTCCAGCTGCAACATTTTTGCCTGCTCTCGGTGGGTCCTCCTTCCTTCCCTTCACCAGTGGGGATTTTTATATGTAGTTCCCTTCTCTCCATATGTAGATCAGTAGGCTTGGATGAAGTCATTGTGAACATTTGTCAGTGCTGCAGCATTATGCCTTATGCTTTACATAAGAGTCACTTAATTCTCAGAGCAACCCATTTCAGATGAAGAAATTAAAGCAAAAATAAAAATCTAACTCATAGCATCATGCCCTTTTCTATTATTTTTCTAATGTATATTTCATTTATTTCTGCTTTGTTATTATTTCCTTCCTTCCTTCTGGCAATGGGCATAGTTTGTTCTTTTTTTCAGTTCCTTAAGGTATAAAGTTGTTTATTTGAGATTTTAACTTCTTCTTAATTAGAACTTTACCTCTATAAACTTCCCTTTTAGAACTCTTTTTGCTGTGTCCCATAAATTTGGGTATGCTGTTTCCATTTCATTTGTCTCAAGATAATTTTTATTTCCTTTTGGGGTTTTTTTGTCACTCATTGAGTATTTAAGAGTATGTTCTTTGATTTCCATATATTTGTGAATTTTCCATGTATTTGTGAGTTTTCTTCATTATTGATTTCTGTCTTAATTCTTTTGTACTTGGGAAAAATACTTGACATAATTTTAGTCTTCATAAATGTGTGAAGACTTGTTTTGTGGCCTAATGTATGATCTGTCCTGGAGAATGTTCCAAGTATGCTGAAAAGAATATGTGATCTGTTGCTGTTTTGGAATGTTTTAAATCAGTCTCTTGGATCCCTTTGGTCTGTGGTATTGTTTAGGTATACCGTTTCTTTATTGATTTTCTGTCTGGATGATCTATCCATTGTAGAATGTAGAGTATTAAAGTCCCCTACTATTATTGTATTGCTGTCTTATTTCTCTCTTCAGTCAGTTAATATTTGCTTTATATCTTTAGGTACTCCAATGTTGGGGTGAAAAATAATAGAAAAGATCAATGAAAAAAGTTTTTTTTAACAAGACAAACTTTTAGCTAGACTAACTTTTAAAAAATTGAGAGAAGATTCAAATAAAATTATAAATGAAAAAGTAGACATTACAAAGGATACCACAAAAATACAAAGGCACACAGAGATTTCTATGAACAACTGTATGCCAACAAATTAAAAATGAAATCAGTATGTCAAAGAGATATTTACACTCCCGTATTTATTACAGCATTATTCATAATAGCCCACATATGGAATCAACCTAAGTATCTGTCAACAAATAGATAAAAGCAGTATGGGGTGTGTGTGTGTGTGTGTGTGTGTGTGTATGTGTGTGTGTGTGTTGCATACAATGGAATACTGTACTATCCAGCTTTAAAAAAAGAAGGAAATCTTGTCACTTATGACATGGATGACCTGGAGGACACACTAAGCAAAATAAGCCAGACCCAAAACATAAATACCACATGATACCACTTATATGTAGAATCTAAAAAAATTGAACTCAAAAGCAGAAAATAGAATGGTAGTTTCCATGGCCTGGATTGGGCTGCTGTGGATCAAAAGACACGAACATTCAGGTAGAATTAATAGATTTTTGAGATTTATCTCCTAGCATAACGATTATAACTAATGATATATTTTATAATTAAAAATTGCTGCGATAGTAGATCTAAAGTGTTCTCTTCACAAAAAAAGATATATGAGATGATAGACAACTTAATTAGCTTGGTGCAGCCATTTCCCAGACTATACACGCACACAGATCATATTGTACATTGTAAATACAAGGTTGTTTTGATTTGTTTTGTGGTGCTGGGATTGAAACCAGGCCACAGGCATATTAGGCAGGCACTCTAACACTGAACTACTTCCCTAACCCAGTTTATCTCAGATGGTCAGCTCCAGCTTCCATGGGGTTTTGCCCATAATATGATCTCTTCTACTTAATACCATCTTTGTTTAATGTGCTTGTAGGAGGTCATTGGTTAAAACAAGAAGCAAAAGAGACACTAATGATTCGAGTTAATGAGAAATATAATAGTGATGATTTTCTACACTGCCCTCAACGTATCTTCACCAAACTTCTATTTTTTGAATTTTATTGGTCAAATGATTGACTGACTGAAGTACTGGGAGTTGAAGCAAGGCCCTTCACGCTGAGGTACATCCTCAGGTCCTCTTCTTTTGAAACAGGGTCTTGCTGAGTCAGCCAGGGTGGGCTTGAACTTGCAGTCCTCTTGCCTCAGCTTCACGGTGTGCTGGGAGTACAGGCATGAGCCACCATGTCCAGCTTCACCAGACCTTTAAGTTAGAGTCATCCAATCAAAAATTTTATGTGACATTTAGCTCATATTCTGTCCAGTGTAGCTGCTGTTTGTTGAAATACAGACTATTCATCTCTGCGGTACAAGAATTCCTCCTTGTATGTGAAGAGCACATGTTCCAAGATCCACAGAGGTTGCACAAACCTGTGGATAGTGCCGAATCCTGTGTATGCTATGTTTTTTCCTTCCTCTCTCTCAGTTCTGGAGGCTAGAAGTCTCAAATCAAGTTGTCAGCAAGGTTGTTTTTTTCTGGAGGCTTTGGAAGAGAAATCTTCCCATGTCTCTCTCAGTTGCTAGTGGTCCTGGGCAGTCTTGGACATTTCTTGGCCTGTAGACGCATCCTCTGATTGCCACCTCCATCTTTTTTTGGAGAAGGTGGTGCTGGGGATCAAACTCAGGGCCTTGCTCTTGCTAGGCAAGTTCTCTACCACTGAGCTAAATCCCCAACCCCTCTACCTCCATCTTCATATGTCTTCTCTGTGTCTCCTTGTGTCCTTTTCTGTCTCTTGGGAGGACAATCTTAATTGGGTCTAGGATCCACCCTAATCCAGTATGAACTCACCTTTATCTTTCACTTTCCATCTGCAGAGACCCTATTTCCAAGTAATGTCACATTCTGAGTTCTAGACGGACATAAATTTGAGGGGAACACTCTTCAACCCAGACTCCCACTGCTGCATCTCCAGTTTGAGTCAGTTTGAATTCACAGCCAAACCCTGGCTGCCAGGCCTTGCCCTTGGTCTTAACCTCTGCTTGTGCAGCCCTTCCTGGTACCAGACCCCACCTCCCAGCCTCTGTAAGTCCGGCTGGGCTCGGGGCACAGCCACTTGCTAAGAAAAACCTTGCTATTCACATCCACACCCAAAGCGGACCCAAAGCAGCCCCGTCCCCTTTTCATGAGCTTCTGAAGAACACTGTTCCTATTGGAACATTATTCATATAATTAATATAATTTTTAACTTCATGTAACATAAGTGTACTATATATGTGATATATTTTTACCTAATATTTAATATGTATTAGCTTACAGTGTATACTATGGAATATCTGCATTTAAATGTAATTAACATAATTTATGTAATTAATTACTTCTTGCTCAAATTAACATTGTGAGCTCAATGAGGGCAGGAACTGCTTGCTTTATTTCCTGCTTTGTACCAACACTCAGCCCACGGTCTGTACTCAATCCTTTCATCTTTCTGTCTTTATAGCACCTCTTTAATTTGCAGCGGAAACCTTTCCTAGGTACAGGGCTGATTCCCTTCTGGGTCTGACTGCCTCCCCAGAAAGCCTCTTTTGGGAGTGCAGGGGTGGGGCTGTGAGGTTGTGTATTTTCCCTGTCAGCCTTTACTTGAATCAAGGAAGGAAAGATCTGTGGTTGGATTTGATGTTTACTGGGTTGTCTGTGCTGTCTGAAATCCGAGGCATCGCAGTTAAAATGCAGTTTAAGTCATCTTCCGCCAGATTTAAGAAAAGAATGAAATCTAAAACTCCATTTTTTTGTGTGGTACTGGGGTTTGAAGGCAGGGTCTTTGCTTTGGGGTACATCCTCAACCCTTTTTATACTTTATTTTGAGACAGGATCTCACTAAGTCACCCAGGATGGGCCGGAATTCATGGTTGCCCTGCCTCGGCCTCCCAGAGTGCTGGGATTGATGGGCATACGCTACCATGCCCAGCTATCACTTTTCTGTTTGTCCTTCCTCTCAGTTGCTTTTGGTGCCTTTTCTTCCTTTCCATCCCCCACTGTGGCCCCAGGTAAAACTGAGTCATCAAACTTCAGAGCTTGAGTCACCAAAACTTTTGTCTAAAGTTTTCTTTAGACAAATTTGAAGCTGATTGGGAACTTCAGCATCTGTAAGGGTCTTATGCGAAAGTTTCTTTGGACTTAGTCATGTATTCACATATTTCAAAGATGTTGCCAATGAAACTGGACCTTATATATTTTGTCTCTGACAATTTAAAGAACCTTCCTTTTTCAGTGCTTTAAGAGAAGATAAGGACATTTTCCTCAGATCTGCTTGCAGAACTTCTCTTTGGGCTCGTGTCCTTTAGATCAAAACCAAAGTACCTGGAGGTGGCTCCTTTTGTGAATAGCTAGTGCCAAGTACATAAATCCTTCGGGGAAGATGGACAGGGTCTTGTGCCACCTAACAACTTCCTGATCAATGAGAAACCGCCTGATGACAGCGGTCCCATAAGATTATAATGAAGCTTCAAAATTCCTATCACCTAGCGTGTTGAAACATTTTTATTACTTAGTGACGTTGTGTCATTATAACATCACAGCACAACACGCCACTTATGTGTTTGTGCAGATGCCTATATAAACAAACCTATTGTGCTGCCAGTCATGTAAAAGAAGAACACGTATAATTATGTACAGTACATAATACTGGATAATTATTATGTACTGGCTGTTACTCTGCTATACTTTATGTATTCACTATGCTATACTTTTATCATTCCCTAACAGCATACTCCTAGTTATTAAAAAGAAGTTTACTCTAAAACATGAAGCCCTGTGATGCTGGCAACATAGTATACCTCATGTTTACTGTGTCTCTTGGTTAGATTAGAGGCCACGTGGAGCGATTGACTTACACCATCTGCACTCTGATGTTTGCACAATGATGAAATCACTCAACGATGCATTTCTCAGAATGTAGCCTTGTTCTTAAGTGATGTCTGACCGTAAATCTCATCTGGAATGATTTCAAAAGACTGCAGTTAGTCTCTTTAGGAGGAAATCTCTGAAGAGAATTGAATGTAAAGTGTGAACAATAGCAAAAAAAAAAAAAACCAGTTGTTGGCTAGTTGTGGTGGTATATGCCTGAAATCTCAGCACTCTGGGAAGCTGAGGCAGGAGGATTACAAATTCAAATGCAAGCCTAGCCTGGGCAACTTAGCTACTTAGCAAGACCCTGTCTACAAAAACAAGGGGGGGGGGACCCTAGCTGAGAAAAGGCTCTGGGTTGAATTTCCCAGTACCACAAGCAAAAATAAATAAATTAACACCAACCATAAAACTGTTGAGTATTGCTCTGCTTGGTAATACTGTGTCCTGCATCTTCCCCCAAGCTCATCTCCAGCCCTTGAAGCATCCAGAGAATTGTGTGTCCCCCGCTGCTGCCCTTACAAAGCTCCAAGCTGAATGAGGAAGGAGGGCAGTTAGCCCCCTGCCCAGGAGCAGGAACCAGTCAAGAGGGCCCTTGTACGAGAAACCCTCGAGAGTCTAATGCATCCGTGCCACCAGGCAAACCTCCCGCATCCCGCAGAGCCTCCAGAAGGGCCTCTGCTCAGGTCAATACTTTTGTTTGTCTTCCTGCTTCCACATCCTCCTCATCACACTCTTCCTGGTGTGCAGTTCAAGAAACAACTTCCTGCAGTGTTTGTTTTCCAGGGAGCCCATGGCATCGGTTTTGTTTTTGGACATTTTCCGTTTGCTCTAAGTAAGAGGGTTCCAACCTGGTGCAAACCGACTGCCTGCTATGTCCTGCTGAGAACACTTGGTGACGGAGTGAGCTCCTAATTTTCTAAACACACTTGCAGCTCAAAAGCCCCAACCTGCTTTCACCTGCAAAGCGGCCAGCCAGGGGCAGAGGGGCTGGCTGTTCGTGCCTGCAGCAATCTTCTATATAAACATTTAAAAAGCATCACACTGTTTACTGTTGGTATTACTATGGCATTGCAGTATGTTGAAACACTTAACATGAAGACAACTGAGTTTTTGAGACTCCTTCCTCAAAAACAGTGGAAAAGTCCATTTTAAAGGAAGCAGATATAAGAAAAAAATAAAAATAGAAAAAATAAAATAAAGGAAGCAGATGAAGCCGAAGGGAGGGTTGTCCAAGTATCCCTAACAGTGGAGGAAAGGTCAGGGAAGTCCTTCTCGCCATGTGGGGGCAAGAGAGGTGGTAGCTTGCCTATCACATGTGCATCTGATTGATTTTGGGGTGGTTGCTTCTATCAGTGTGCTGCTAGTGTATTTTGCAAAATATTCAGAGGTCAGCTGATCCCAAAGCCCAGCCAAGATGACCTCCCAGACTCCCCCTTGAGTCCTCGTGCAACTCCAGGACATCTAGGACCAGCCCGAGTTCATATGAGGGCTTGGGGTTGGCCGCCGCTCTGGGAACCGTGAGTCAGCCCCAGCAGGTGGAAGAGGAGGTGAGACTAAGGGCCACCACTGGCCTGAGTATTGAGACTTCTGCCTCATCTGTCTGTCAGAGAGCGGGGCCTGCAATTAGCCCCACACTCTGCCTACGTCTGCCACAGCTTGATCTGCCCCGCCACCGGCATGCACATGCACACACACCTCCTTCCTTCTCAGTGCAAGGACTTAAGTCCACCCAGCACCAAGCACCTCTATGCCTCACAGGTGCCAGTAAGGGCGCCGTCTCTGAAGCACATTCGCCCTACCTTTTGGGGTCTTTACTTTTAGAACCTATTTCTGAGTCTCTGCCTGTCCCTGTGAACTTGATTTCCCAGAGATCCCTCGCCCCATTCCTGCCACAGGATGAATTTGATTCCTCCTCATTGAAAAGTTGGTCACCTTCTGGGGGATTCTAGCCAGGACAGTGGCAGCAGATAAGCTTAACCGGTGGACCCATAATTACCTAGCACATTTCTGAAAGGGAAAGGTACTAACGTTTCTTGGCATTAAAGTAAACCAGCCGTCTTAGTCCATTATCTGTGTAACCTCCCAACCACCCCATAGAAGATGAGACTGAGGAATTAGTGTCAGAAGTTAAGTGTCCTGCCCGAGTGGCCATGCTGAGACCTGAGCCAAGTGTAATCCTATTCCAAATAGCTGATATTCAGAAGAATTTTCATGAAGCTTTTTAGGTGTCAATTTAACAGAGTCTTGATCATAAGGAGCCCTTGGCTGTTGGTTTTTGCTGTTACCAGACAACAGATTTAAGGAAAATTTTCGTGAATGTATTCATCCAACTTGACTTTTCAAAAATGTCTCTGCTAGTAAATCCAGATTAAGTGAGTCCTATCCATTCCTTTTTTGGCTACTGTTATTTTCCACCACCTCTTTTTTGAGAGATACCTTGTTATCCTCATTTTACTGCCATCTCTCATGTCGGCATTTCCAGGAAGCAGATGCTGAGTTGGAACTAAGAGTGTGAAATGTTTGTTGGGCTAACACCTGTAAAGGAAGAAAGAGAAGCAGGACTGGGGATAGGGACACATCCGGCCACAGACCTGAGGACCCTCAGTCCAACGGGGAGCTCTGAGCACCTTGGCACTGGGAGGAAGTGGCCAGGCTTCGTGTCTCCTCCTCTTTACTCAACTGGTTGACCAGGAATCACCCCAGAAGAGCATGACCTCTACTTGAAAGCTGAGGTGACCCTGAGAAAGCTCATAGCTGGAGGTGTTGAGCTGAACCCCTGGTCCCAGCTGGAAGCGTGGCCTTATTGGAAGGGAGATCTGAGCGGTAGGTCTCTGTTACCTGTGCAGCCTCGGGGTTTCCCTGTCTCTCCCTTGTTTGGCTTTCTGTGGGCCCTTCACTGCTAAGAGCACAAAAATCCCAAGAATGGGGAATTTGGTGTACAGGTGGCTCCTGACAGGAGTGGATAAGCAGCATGCAGTCAGAAAGGGCTGCTCGCTGGAGAGGGCTGGGTCTGCAGCATCCCTACTGCCTCCACAGAAGGGCAGAAGTGGGGCGGGAAGGCGGTGCGGGAAGGGGTAAAGGTGGTGGAGCAGCAGGATGCCTCTGAGGGGAGAGACCAGCCTGGGAGGGGCCACTCTTGTAGTTGCATTTCTTGCCCGCAGCTGGACTGGGAGGCCAGATTGGTTCCTTAGTCCCCTCTCTGATTTTAGGTAATCTCAACTGATCTGAACAAGTTTTACTTCCATTTTTCCACCTTTCTTGAGGACCGATGCCAGCTCACTGCTGACACTGGAATGGAACTGTTGGCCCCTTCCACCCACACCCTGAGAAACCACTTTGCCTCCTCCCTGCTGTGAAATATCTCTTGTTTTCCTTCAGGCCCTTTTCTTATGGGTGTGAGGCATATTTTGGGTGTTAACACTAAAATGGAATTCATTATGGTGCTAATGTGGGGAGAGGCCTCTTCAGGCCTTTAAAACTTGCTGTCATTTATTGGTTGTTGAGACCCAATGTAGGGAGCAACTTTAGGATGGGCCTTTGCCTTGAACCCCAAAGTCATGTGCAGAGTTTGTTTGGAATCAGACAGATGGAGCATTGAATCCCGGGCCCACTCTGACCAGCTTGATGACTGGGCAAGTTAATCTCTGTAAGCCTCAGTTTTCTCATCTCTGAAAGAGAATCATAATGTCCACCTCAACAGGGCTAGTATAAGGTGAAATGAAGTCATGTGTGCATACATTTAACACAGCATACATACCCCACACAGTTACAGTTTAATCAACATTGGTACCATCTCCTTTGTCTATTATAAAACTCATGTTTTTAGAATTTCTGATATAAATGCACCATTAAAAGCAAGCTGTGCATTTTTGATGTTTCTGCTTGCTCACCCTGTAATTTAAGGTTTCTTTAATGCTTGTTATTTTTTAAATCCTAATAACAAATTCAAATACCTCTTCATTTTTCTTGTCTGAATGTAAGTATGATAAGAGCCGGCGCTCAAAGATACTCAGCCACGGTGCAGTTACAGCTGATCAGCAGACAGTGGAAGACTTCAAAGTTGTTCTATCCACATCTGTGAAGACTTGTTTTATGTGTTTGTCTAGGCCAGGGTTCTGTCGATTTGGCTTTCTTGTTGATATAGGGGAAAAAATATAACTCCCAACCTGCTAGATGTCAGTTACGCT
>PVJO010014663.1:0-47509 GCA_004026905.1 Hystrix cristata | reverse complement strand
GCTGCCGCTGAAGGTGAAGAGCCTGGAGCTGAAGTATACAGATACTGTGTTATTGATTGCTATTAAGAACTCTGCTAGATAGGTATGGTTTTAACTCTTTAGAACAAAATGAGTCTCAGGGAAATAACTTGCTCAGGGTTATACAACTAACAATAAATGACCATGAAAGGATTAAACTCTTGTCTAATTCCAACACCAATGTTTTTCTTCTCTGCTGGAGGAGTGTAGCATAGTAGATAGGTGAGCCAGTCCTAGTGTCAATAATATTTATTTATTTATTTATTTATTTATTTACTTTTGCTGTCTGTATCAACCAACACCTTTTCTGGGGTCTGATGAGCTTCGGCATCGGGTGCCTTAACCCGGCATTCGGTTCATCCCACAACACCAGTTCTGCTTGCCAAAGTTGGCCCACTGGCATTCCAGCCTAGCTCCACACCAGCGAGCTGGGCTTCTTCCTCATTTAAAGTTTGAGAATTAGTTGATATTGTTTTGGGCCCAACACTTCTCATTTGCCTTACTAGGTAAAACTGCGATTCGGAAAATTATGGAACGCTTCACAAATTTGGGTGTCGTCCTTGGGCAGGGGCCATGCTAATCTCTGTATCATTCCAATTTTAGTATATGTGCTGCTGAAGCGAGCACATTTGGATTTCTATTTATTAGCTGTGCAACCCTTGGCAATTTATTCAACATATTTCTACTTCAATGTTCACATAGAAAACTTAGGTGACCTTATCAAATTGCTATGAGAAATGAGATGATTAATGTCCAACTTTTAATATATTACATATTACTTAAGAAAGGATCAATACATGTCAGCTATAATTATTCTAACATGACTTTGCTTCTGTCATAAGAGTAAACGATATTTGAAGATGTTACTTGGATTCATAGACATCAAAAAATAGCCAGAATATGAATCTTGGAAGACCCACAGTGAAGTGGTTGATCAATGCTATTTTAAAAGGTTTGTAAGGGCAGGCTTTTGAGAAACTTTGGTAGTGTATATAAGAGTAGTCCATTCAAACCACTCCTCAAATTCATATGTTCCTTGGGCTCAAATGTAGTGTGTGTTTGTGTGTGTGTTTGTGTGTGTGTGTGTGTGTGTGTGTCCTCTGATGAGACAGACATTCAACAACTCCAGGACACTTCACACTATATAGGAATTAGGACCATACTCTATACAAGAAACCATGTTAGTTACTCAAGGAGCTTACATTCTCATTAAGTGTATTTTTAAATACATATTTTAACATAGAAAGTGAGAACCTTCACAAGAAATGTGTAGATTGAACACTGTAGGCATTTGGAGGCAGAAATGATTGCTTCTAGCAGGAAGGTGTGGAAAAATTTAGAGAAGAGGTGGCAATTGATTGGTCTCTTGAGTATGAATTTAAATAGTAGATTTAGACATGTGAAGATAATGGGGGAGCAAT
This sequence comes from Hystrix cristata, assembly GCA_004026905.1. NCBI lineage: Eukaryota > Metazoa > Chordata > Mammalia > Rodentia > Hystricidae > Hystrix > Hystrix cristata. The sequence goes on along the minus strand of PVJO010014663.1, from coordinate 46,070 downwards.
CTAGAGGTGAATAAAAATAGGAAAATGAATGAAATTCAGTAAGTTAGGAATATATGTGAAAGATTTTAGAAGGGCAGAAAAAAGAAAAAAATGGTTGAAATCAGGTTGTGGGAATCTCAAAAAGCCATCTAGGGAGTTTGAATTTTATGCGCAGGTTAAGGGGCACGATCGAATGTATTTAAGCATAATAGGCTCTGACCTGCCCTTTGAGAAATAACTCTGGTGGCTATTTACAAAATGGGCAGGAAGAGAAAGAGAGAGAGAGAGGGAGAGAGAGAGGGAGAGAGGGGGAGAGGGGGAGAGAGAGAGAGAGAGAAAGAGCGAGCGAGCCAGCGCAAGAGCAGTGAGGAAGTTTCTTCAGCATTGTGGAAATTCACAATGTGGTCTGAACTAAGGTGCTGATGGAGAAGAGGATGTGTCTACAATCAATCATGGAAGTAGGATCAGCAGAATTGAGCCCTACTTGATGAGTTTCTAGGAACAAGGAGGAATCTAATAAATTTAAAGGCTGCATGACCAAGAGGGTGCTGGGAGCTCTTAGTAGAGACAGAAACAAGTGAGGTAGAATTGACAGAAATAATGCAATTATTGTGGGCCTTAATAAATTTGAAGTCCATTTTATAGAACTTCCAAGTAAAGGCATAACCAGTAAGATGTTGGAAATGGATAATAACATATCAGAGATGAAAATAGCCACCACATACAGGGTTCATTATGAGCCTTGTTTTTTTTTTTTTTTTCTCCTACCATTTTTATTACTGACTGGTGTCCCTGCGTTCACCATGTGGATTTGTTAGTGATTTCTTCATGAACCATCTCTCCATGTATGGCCTATATTTTCCTTATGTTAGATCATTCACATTCACCAACCCACAGAAATGGAATAATAGGTTTGGGTCCCCGGAAATTTTCTACCTTACAGATGAAACCATCATTGTAATTAATTAGCCTCTGGTTGTTGTCAGATACTCATGAAGAATCTGCTCCTCAATTCTACCAGGATCAAAGTTCTTCTGTGACACAGGATAACTCTCTCGAAAAATCCTGTGTTATAAAATACTTCTGCCCACCTCTGAGTCACAAGAAAACTTTGATTTCTCAAGAAAATAAATACAGCAGTAATGTTCAGAAGAGACCCCAATAATAGAGAAAGACGGTGCTTGAAAAGAGGCCTCAGGTGGTTGGCTCAAATTGTGTGGCTAGTTTTGCATATTTGTTCCACATGAAGATGCACAGAACACTAGAATCTTTAAGGTATTAAAAAGTCTGAGGAGTGTACTTTCTTTCTCATGACATATTTTTAAAGTCCCTGATATTCAGTGACAACACAATGCAGTGAATTAGAACATGGATCCTTGTATTTGCATTCTTTAATGGTATGTCTGGAAAACATAAGTCACGTAAACCAAGTGTTTTGTGTGAGAACAAATTTGCTGTGACTGCCTGGGTTCTTTGGAAGAAACGGAACGTTGATTTATTGTCATAGGTGAGTCACAGATTCAAACCATGCTGAGTACTCAAACAACGAATATTTATTAAATCCAATTTTAAATCGGAAGTCTAAAATTAAGTTTGGTAAAAATGAATAAACCATTCACAGCATGATCTATGAAGATAGACTATCCCTTTTGCATCTATAATAACTGTGATGTCAATGAACTTATGAAAGCCTAGTTTTTCATCAATAACAATTGTGTTACTACGCAATTAACACACTAATGATTATGATTTAGTAGGTGATGAGCAATAATCAAAGTATTTAATTTTTAAAATTCTGGTTATTTATCATTTATCAGGCAGTGACATTTATAATGATAATAAGCTGAGATAATTTTATGCCCAAATACGAATTTTTAAATGTGACAATGTAGTCTCAAGGGTGAACAACTGGAGCGGGAAAGATAGAATGTATGTCTGGTTACAAATTTCTTCAGCCCTCTGACTTGACCATGCAACCTAGATAAAGAAGGAATATGACATGGAAAACTGGACAGAGATGTGCAGGAAGTGATGAGACACTGGTATGGAGGACTCTACAAGACGCCAAATCAGAATCATGCTAATTAATGGAAGTCTGTGACATGGAGCCTTTCAGAGCTTTGCTACTGCAGCTCTGTCTAAAGTTGTCTCAGACTTCCGGGAAGATGGCAGAATGGAGAGAAGCAGAGTAAGAACCTCTCCGAGATTCATTGTCCAGACACTGGAATATAGCAATTTAGGGAAGAGAAGAAGGAGGGAAGCATGTTCTCAGGACCCAGCAGGGAGCTGAAGCAAGAGGTGAAGCCCACAGGGAAGGCAAAAAGAGAGACCAGCCCAGAAGAAGAAGGTAATGGATGGATGGAGCTTTCTCCCAGAGCTCCGGCTTGTGGCCCCAGCTCACAGTCTGGGCTCATGGCCTCGGATCATGGCCCGGCTCATGGCACTGGCTTGCGGCCCTGGGTCACGGCCCCAGGTCATGTCCCCAGCTCACAGCCCTTGCATGCAGCCCTAGCTCACAGCCTGGCTCACAGCCCCAACCTGAGGCCCCAGCTCTTGGCACGAGTGATGCAGTTTGAGCCTGCAAATGCACGGTGACTACTGGAGACCTCAGAGACCTCCATAGAAAGACACACAAACAGAGTGGAGTGGTGGACATGGCACACTGCAGTGACTTCCCAGATTGATGTACCCAGCAAAACTGTCTTTCAAAATTTATCAAGAAGTAAGATACTTCCATGACAAGGAATACCTGAAGAAAATCATGACCACCAAACAAGCACTCTAAAATATTCTGAAGGACATTCTGGAAAGAGAAAATGAAGACTACAACTCTAGGAATCACAACAGTATGAATCCTTCAGGCAAGGCAAGTAATTAAATAGAAGGGGAAAAATAGGAAGACAACAACAGGTAAATAACATGACAAGAATAAGTCAACATATGTCAGTTATAACCATCCATGTAAATGGTCTCAACTCACCAATCAAAAAAGCAGACTGGCATAATGGGTCAAGAAGCAAGACCCAGCAATATGCTGCGTACAAGAAACACATGTAATTCAAAAAGAAATTCATAGACTGAAAGTCAAAGGATGGAAAACAATACTTCATATGACAGGAACCCAGAAAAAAACAGGGGTAGCCATTCTATTTGCAGACATAGTGGATTTCAAGCCAAGACTCATTAAGAAAGACAAGGTCACTACATACTCGTAAAGGGAACAACTCAAGAAGAAGATACGACAATCATAAATATATATGCACCAAATATACCAACGTGCCTAATTACATACAACAAATATTGATGGACATGAAAAACCAAATAAGCACTAAAACAATTATAATGTGGGACTTCAATACCCCACTGTCACAAATAGACAGATCAACTAGACAAAAAGTCAACAGGGAAATATCAGAACTAAACCAAACTCTTGAACAAATGGACCTAGTAGACGTATACAGAGTATTCTACCCCAGAGCATCAGAATACACATTCTTCTCAGCTGCACATGGGACTTTCTCCAAAATAGACCACATACTAGCTCATAGAACTTGCTTAAGTAAATGCAAGGAATTGAAATTATCCCATGCATACTATCAGACCGTAGTGCATTGAAACTGGAAATAAACACCAAAAGGAACCACAAAAACTCCATAAACACATGGAAATTAAATAGCACCCTCCTGAGCAATCAGTGGGTCACAGATGAAATTAAAGAAGAAATTAGACAGTTTCTACAATTGAATGACAATGCCAATACAACCTACTGAAATTTATGGGACACAATGAAAGCAGTCCTATGAGGGAAATTTATAGCATTGAACTCCCATATGAGAAAAACAGATTGAGCTCAAATAACCTAATGTTGAACCTCAAGCTTCTAGAAAAAGAAGAGCAAGTCAAACCCAAAGCTTGTACAAGAGAGAACATTATAAAGATTAGAGCTGAAATTGATGCAATTGAAACTAAGAAAACAATACAAAGAATCAATGAATCAAAGAGTTGGTTCTTTGAAAAATTAAATAAAATTGACAAACCCTTAGCCAACCTTATTAAAAAAAAGGAAAGAAAAGACTCAAATTCATACAATTAGGAATGAAAAGGGTGCTATCACAACAGATCCTACAGAAATCCAGTAGATCATCAATACCTATTTTGAGAACCTGTATTCTAATAAGATCGAAAACACAGAAGAAATAGATTCCTAGATACATATGAATTACCAAAACTGGATAAAGAAGATATAAAAACTCTAAATAACCCAGTATCAGCCACTGAAATTGAAGAAGTAATAAAAACCTACCAGCAAAGAAAAGCCCAGGTCATGACGGATTCACTGCTGAGTTCTACAAGAAATTTAGAGAAGATTTAATGCCACTAATTCTCAAACTCTTTAACGAAATTGAAAGAAAAACATTACTCCGAAATTCATTCCTGTAGGCAAGCATTACCCTGCTACCAAAGCCAGAGAAGGATCCAACAAAAAAAGAGAACTATAGGTCAACCTTATTAATGAACATAGATGCAAAAATCTTCAGTAAGATACTGGAAAACAGAATGCAACAAGTTATCAAGAAGATTATACACTATGACCAAGTAGGATTCATTCCAGGGATGCAGGGATGGTTCAACATATGCAAATCAATAAATGTGATACACCATATTAACAGAGCCAAGGACAAAAACCATATGATCATCTCAATAGATGCAGAAAAGGCATTTGACAAGGTCCAACACCTATTCATGATAAAAGCCCTGGAGAAAATTGGAATAGATGGTCTTTATCTCAATCTGATAAAAGCCATCTATAACAAACCAACAGCCAACATCATACTAAATGGTCAAAAACTAAAAGCTTTCATTCTAAAATCTGGAACAAGACAAGGATGGCCACTCTCACCACTCTTATTCAATATGGTTCTGGAAACATTAGCCAGAGCAATTAGACAAGAGAAAGAAATAAAAGGAATAAGGATAGGAAAAGAAGAAGTTAAATTATCATTATTTGCAGATGAAATGATACTCTATATAGAGGACCCCAAAAACTCCACCAAAAGACTTCTAGATTTAATAACCAAATTCAGCAGCATAGCTGGATACAAAGTCAACACTCAGAAATCAATAGCATTTCTGTACACAACAGACTCACCGAGAGAGAAATTAGGGAAACAACACCTTTCACAATAGCAGCCAGAGCAATTAGATAAGAGAAAGAAATAAAAGGAATAAGGATAAGGAAAGAAGTTAAATTATCATTATTTGCACATCACATGGTACTCTATATAGATGACCCCAAAAACACCACCAAAAGACTTCTAGATTTAATAATTAAATTCAGCAGTGTAGCTGGATACAAAGTCAACACTCAGAAATCAATAGCATTTCTGTACACAAACTACAGACTCCCTGAGAGAGAAATTAGGGAAACAACATCTTTCACAATAGCATCCAAAAAAATGAAGTACCTAGGAATCAATCTAACGAAGGTAGTAAAATATCTATACATCAAAAACTACAGTATTTTGAAAAGGAAGACTGAAGAAGATATCAGAAAATGGAAAGATATCCCTTGCTCCTGGGTAGGAAGAACCAGTAAATGAAAATGGCCATACTCTCCAAACTGTTTTACACATTTAATGCAATCCCAATTAAAATACCAATAGCATACCTCACAGAATTAGAGAAAACAACCCTAAAATTCATTTGGAACCAAAAGAAACTGAGAATAGCAAAAGCAATTCTGGGCAACAGAAGCAAAGAAGGGACCATCCCAATCCCTGACCTAAAACTGTATTACAAAGCTATTGTAATAAAAACAGTATGACACAAAACAGACCCCAGAACCAATGGAACCGATTAGAAGATGAAGAAACACGTCCAAACACTCTCAGTCACCTTATCTTTGACAAAGGGGCCAAACAACCTCACTGGAAGAAAGATAGCCTCTTTCATAAACAGTGCTGGAAAAACTGGCTCTCCACATGCCAAAGGTTAAAACTAGACAAGTATCTTTCCTCATGGACTAAGCTAAAATCAAAGTAGATCAAAGATCTAAATATTAAAACAGAAACACTAAATCTGTTGGAAGGTAGAATAGGTCAAACTCTTGAAGACATAGATGTAGGCAAAGACTTTATGAACAAATTCCCAGTTGCCCAGGAAATATCACAAAGAATCAATAACTGGGATATAATCTTATTAAAAAGTTTTTGCACAGCAACAGAAACCAGCAACAGAGTGAAGAGACAACCCACAGAGTGGGAAAAATTTTTTTACCATCTATTCCTCCGACAAAGGACTAACATCTGAATATATGAAGAACTCAAAAAAGTTAGAACCTCCAAATTTAAATACCCAACCCAAAAGTGGGCAACTGAAATGAATAGATACTTCTCAGGTGAAGAGGTAGAAACAGCAAATAAACATGAAAAAATGTTCAACATCACTGGTCATTCGAGAGATGCAAATTAAAACAACACTGAGATTCCACTTCACTCTAGAAAGAATGGCTGTTATCAACAAATCAGCCAATAACAAATGCTGGAGGGGCTGTGGAAAAAAAGGAACCCTTCTCCACTGTTGGTGGGAATGTAGACTGGTGCAACCGCTATGGAAATCAGTGTGGAGATTCCTCAAAAAACTAGGACTAGAGGTTCCATTTGACCCAGCTATTCCCCTTCTTGGTATCTTCCCAGAAGAATTAAAAGCATCATACTGCAGCAATATATGCACACCCATGTTTAAAGCGGCACAGTTTGTAATGTCTAAATCTTGGAAACAGCCAAAATGCCCATCAACAGTGGAATAGATAAAGAAAACGTGGTTTTTTTATACAATGGAGTACTAGTCTGCCATAAAGAATGGTAAGCTTGAGATAGTTCTAGGTAAATGGATGCATCTTGAGACTATACTCTTAAGTGAAATAAATTGGATACACATATTTAAGTAGCACATTGTTTCTCTGGTGTGAGAACCTGGAAGTGTAAATAAAGACTAAAATGTATTATATTGGGAAAGAGAAGAAAATGTCCAAATGGGCAAGGGAACAAGAGAGGGGGAAAGGAACAGAGGGACCAGAGAAGTAAGAAATGGAAGGAAAAAATAGAAACAAAGCTTTTGTAAATAAAGAAGCAGGAAAGGGTGAAGGGAGGGGAGGGAGTGGGAAAAAAAAAAGCAACAAGATATATCATGTACAGGTACAAATCCCCTATGATGAATGTTATCACTATGTACATCTAAAATGTACCATTAAAATAAAATTTAAAAAAAGTTATCTCTTGTTTCTTATTCTGCTTGGCATGAAAACTGAGCTCATGTGAGGAAGTTGTGTTTTTGTACATGTGTACCTGTATGTACATCTATGTAAGGGATAGTATAATTATTGTAAGGCAGAATTCCATGTCTATCGGCACCTTGTCTTAGCAGCCCCATGTCCGCCAGCCTCACCAGCCTACTGATAGAGAAGAGAAGCAATTCTGTATCTAAATTGTGCCAGCTCTTCGCTGCCCCCAGTTCAGGCAGCCTGGTAAAGTGTCCTTCCCTGGCATGGCTTTTGGCTCCACCCCAAGGCGGGTGAGCGCTTGCTCCGTGGGCTCCTTTCCTACTGGGCGTTGCTGGCTTCCCTGCAGCCATTCCACTGCGGGAGAATGCCACCTCATTCAGGGTGCTGCCTTCTGTTATGTCCCAAATCCAGCAAATCCTAAACTGAAACAAAGATCAATTTCTTTGATTGCCATGGCCTCAATACAATGCTCATGGGCCAGGGAGAAATTTTCTTCTCATTGTGCTCACTGCCGCTGCACTCTGTACTGTACCTTTCCTAGTTCACTCCAAACCTGGGAAATGAAGTCCTTTCATCTTAAAGGCCTTCTGACTTCCAAGTTCATCCATCTAAACGAATCTTCGTTTGGTTAGGGCCTGTAGGGTCATGGATACACTTAATCTGCTATTCACCTTGTCTTCTTACACATCTCTGAGATCTTAGCCCAGAAAAATGGCAGCTGTGTACTTCGACTCTTGATGGAATTTTGCACTGGCTTGTGCATCATTGGGCCAATCCATGGTCCTAACTTAATCTGAGGGGCTTAAGAGCATCCTGTATGTGTGTTGTCCTTTCTTTCACCTTGATCTAGCCACTCTTTGTGCCTCAGTGTTATTGTTGTTACGGTCACAAAGGCAGAGCGATGCATCCAATAGTCAGACACAGCCCTGGGTTTTGAGCCTGTTGAAATGTGTGTATTTCCTGAGGCATCCTGCTAGTCCCATTTCCAAAAGAAACAGAAACATCAGAATAATAAGCTCTTGCCTCCCAGATGATGCAGAATAATTCATGGTTTCAATTAAACTGTTTCCAAACCTGTTGCAATGTCAACCTGTTGCAGTGAATGCAAATTAAATAGCCCTTACTTTTATTTTAACTGAAACCATTTTCTAGGAAGGCTGGAAATCATGCATGACCTAAAGCTGTGGGTAGAATTGCTGTTTTTTTCCATGTAAGAGTTAACATCAAGATCCATTATGCTGAGTATGGTTGCATGGGTTTGAAAATTACATTAGCACAGTTAACTCTCAGTAAAATCTAAATTAGCCAAAGGAGTGGCAAGGCAAGTTGAAATCCATAAATCAAATTTTAGCTGTAGTATTTTATTCTCCCTCATTGTATCTTTTAATTTGATTTGCAACAAATAGCACATTAGAAATGTGCGTTTCTCTTGCTTAGTCTTTATCTGTACTGACTCTAGTCAAAGGCCCACTGCTCATCCATCCATCCATCCATCCATCCATCCGTTTCTCCATTCATCCATCCATCTGTGTCCACTATGTGCTCTTTGTGCCTAACCATGAGTAGTAAAAAGAAATAAAAAAAATGCCAGCTGCATGGGAAGAAGCTGGGTAGTTTTGTCAGCTTGTGGCTTGTGAGGTAAAATGTATTCATGTTCTACTGGCTAAGCAGCTTGGGTTTCCCAGCCTTTTCTCTCAATGTAGCTATGGCTGACAGCACTAATATCCTGCCAGTCACTTTTTGGCCTGTGTTGGGCAGGACGTACTATTGTGAATGCATCTTTACCAGAAGGTACTAAGAGATTTATCAGTCACAGACAGGAAGTAATCTGAAGTGGGAAGACCAAGAGGGTTGGGTTGTGAGTAAGAAATAATTTATACCTCCAAGAACCATGTTAAGAAGGATGAAAAGGGTCTCTGCTTTTCTTAAAGTTCAGTTATCTGAATCCTTTGAGAGTTAAGTTTCCAGCAGGAGACAGTGGAAATACCTCATCTGTAATACAGGGATGTTGTTATATTGAGTTTCATTATTATATATGGTGTAATTGAATTTTTGAGTTGTTTCTTTGCTTCTAAACAAACCTTATGTACCGAGCATGACTCAAAAAAAGTGTTTCAGACAAATCATTTTTCATGATAAATGTAATTTTCTTCCTAAAACTCTAATGCTGGTTAGCCTTTAATGAAAATTTCCTATGAAGTATCCCAGCAATTCTGGTTTTAAGAGCAAAGGCTATTAATGTAATGGCACATTCCCCGTGTGAATTTGCAGCCACCACTATACATGATGATTTCTGCCTTGTGTACGGGAAGAAAGAGACAGGAAAGTGAAGAACGTAAGAAGGATGGAGGGAATGGCATGCTGTCTGTTCCCTTCTCACTTTCTTAGATTTACAGTAAGATGGCAGCTGGATTTCATTGCATGATTATACAGAACAGAACTATCTTCAAAAAGAACTTGTGATATTCCAGAGTCAATCTAATTCTAGCTGGGATTCAGGTGACAAAGTATAGCAGAGAGTTTGGAAGAGGTCATTCTCTCTGCAGCTGGGTCCAACAAAACTCAACCGTCCATGATCTTGACATTAGCGGTGGCTGCAGAATTCTTTTCCAGGACAATTTAGGGTGGTAATCCCATTGGGAGAGGATGCTGGGACATTTATTTGAAGTTGGTTTTGTGTTCAAACATACATTTAACTTAGATTGTGTGTTTATTTTGCAGTGGGTTCTAGGAGGGTATTGACAAAAATTGTGGGGGGAAACTAGAGCTTACCCAGGTTATCCTCTGACACCATCTTTCTCGTCATGGTCTTGGTATGAAAAGAAATGGCTCATTATAGCAAAGAAATTGTTAGAAGTAGTTTTATGGAAGTGGAATGAGTGGTCATTTATACTTGGAAGTAAGGACAGAAGAGGAGCAATATAGTGTACACTACAACAGGGTGAGATCCTCAGCACTGGAGATTCAAAACTCATCAGGGCATAATTGTAAATGTCGATCTATTAGTAATGCCTGGTAACACTGGCAGTATATTAAGCACTATCTTATTTTTCAAGATTGTTCACAATTATCACCCATATACCCTGGCTACTGTGTATTGTTTGTAATGAAGAATTGCCCTTTGAAGGAGCAGAGGTATGTAAGTCATTTTTGCCTTACTCTAAATGGTCCCTAGTTTAATGAAGAGGTTTAATTTGGAAATGTGATTTTGGCTCTTTCCATAAGCCCAAAGTCGTGACTTGTCTTTACCTTTCATTCACTTATTGAATTATTTGTGTTTGTTGCATATTTCTTTAAGGTCAAGGGACTTTGTCTTAATGATCTTTGTTTATGTATCAGTGGCTGGCACAATGTCTCTCACATAGAAGATGATCAATAATGGTACATAATAAAGTACAAAGATGATTGTGCCTTATTATGATCTTAGACTATCAGTAGTCCCAATCCCCAGAGCTGGACAATGTTCATGTCATTTTGGACCTCTCTGATTTAAATGATTTCAGCATCTATTATGCTCCCATACCTCCCCTTGTCACCTCAATCAAATCTCACCCTGTGGATAAGCCTGGTATTTTGACTACTCTTGACCTGGATCCATCCTCTTAGACTTTAGTTAAGAGATGTGCCATTTACTATCCTCTTCCCCTTTCACAAGAAATCAGCCCTTCTTCCTGCTAATTTTTCTTGCAGAACTGCTTTTAGCTCATCTTTGCTTTTTCTACACACAGAACCCACTATTTATGATAAACAAAACCACGAAGAGAAAGTAGTATGAATAGATGTATAAATGTAGGAAAATTTAGAACTGTAGAAAACAGTGAGTAATGCAATATGACTGGGTTAAGAAATGCAGAAAGTGACTCAAAGAATACAAGTATGGAAAGCTACTGGGGGCCTTGTGCTTACTAGGGAAGCGCTCTACCACTTCAGCTAAATCCCCGACCCCAAGTAATGAGTCTTTGATACCTAGACTGGATGTTTACAAAAGCCCCATCACTTTAGCTGTGGTTTTAGATTGTAACTGATTGAGAATATTGCTACAACACAATCCTCAAACTTCACTGGATAAACTTAGAGATCATAGCTAGTCTTTCCTGTCTAGAATTTTGATTATATTTTCTCCAGTTCATGCTCTGTGTTCTAGGAAGTGAAATACATTTTAATTGATGGAAACCAGGATCATTATTTTCCTTTCATAGGTTCCTTTTCAAGAAAAATTTACTTTCCAAATCAAGTGGGAATACAGTCTGATAGTCATAGCAGAAAGCCAAGTGCTCTTGACTGACTGTGTTTAATCGTGCTTTCTGCATCAAGCACTTAGCAGAATCCCAGAAAGGAGTATTTAGAGAGGCTGGCACACAGAGGAACAATGTCAGGGGAAATGTCATGTGTAATACGTCATGACCCTGCTTTCAAAAGTCATTCTTATTAGAATTCTGCTTATGAGTACATTTTAAAACTGTTTGAAAAGGAGGAAAATATCATACTGTTAATTTAGTGCTAAGCCATTTTCTCAGTTAGAGCTAGACTAAGTGGTTAGTTTGCATTTTGACATTAGCTAGAAGGTTCACACTAGTCAATTCCACACAATTACAGCTGGCTCTTTTTTTTTTTTTTTAGCATTTTCTGGATGTTCAAGTTTCACTTTTCTCCTTCCATCAAAATTTATATTCTTGGCTCTTCTTTGGAAAATCAGTGACTGAAATGCAAAAACAGAATATTTGATTGCACTGGTTGCTGTCTTCATGATATTCTTAGTCTTCGAGGGGCAACAACTTGTTCAAATACAATGTTATAAGATTAGCATAATCAGAGCTGAAATGGCTCATAAAATACAGGTGGCAAGAGAGCAGCAAAATCAGCAGCTGCAGATTTGCTCTTTCTCACCTGTGAGCGTAAATCAAACAGTCACCATGATGAAAAATATTAATAAAAGATTTTCAGGGACAAAGTGGAGAAGGTCGAAGAACATTGGGGGAAATTTGTTTCATGCAGAATGTTATTATAAAAGTGAAAGAAGGCAAGATGCGATATCATTTCTCTGATGGCTTTATGAGAACAAATGTGAAGGTTCCCTTTTTAAAAAGAACTAGAGATTTTGGGTTTCAATATCAGTCTGGAAATGAGGCTCTGGACCAGACATAAAAATGTCCTCCTACCTGAGACATTTATTCCAGCTCACTAAATGGATAGTCTAAACCAGACAATCAGGCTTCCAACTTTCTTTTCACTAATGGGATAATACAGTATAAATCAATCTTAGTGTTTTCCTTGTAGTTGCACATTTAAGAGAAACTATTACCGTATAACCAAAAGATAAGGACTACCAAGAATGAATATTAAGAATTTCAACTTTTCTTTCTGCTCACTTCAGAAGTTACAGCTTTTAACAGAATGAAATAAATTTCAAAGTTTGAAAATAATCCAGCCAACTCAGGCCACTACACCTCAACGAGGCTCTCAGTGAGACTGCGTTAATTATACTTGCTAATTTTACAAAGGAGTCGTAGACATTCGCTCTCAAATATTGCTTGCCACTGGCCAGTGTAAGGTATCATGGCAATAGTAATGAATAATGGTCACTAGTTGACTGCTTATCATGTCCTATGGCATGTCGCATAATTTTTGTTTACATTATTTTATTTAATTTTCCCGCTACCCCACGAGGGAGACTTTGTTATAATTTTCACTTTACAGATGAGAGAGAGGTTGGTGCTCAAAACATAAATACCTCACTGAAGTCTGACGGTTAAAGTCTGGCAGAACTAGTGTTTAAATTCAAGTTGCTCTGACCCTAGTCTCCTTTGGTTTTTTGCAAGATCTTTTATATTGCTTGAACATACATTTCCAGGGACAGAAGTTTAATTTTTCTTCATTTTCCACTTTCCTCAGTCGTAAGCTAAGATGAAATCAGGCACCAGAGCGTTCTGAAACCATCTTTCAACTGGGCACCCGTCACAATAGTTGCCCTTCTCAGTTTCTTTTTTAAAAAATCATTTTTTTCCTAGGCCTGTTTCACGGTCTAGTAAATGAGATGGAGAAATGTCTACAGAACATGATATTTGTTGCAGGATCTAACCTTATTTTATAGGGTAGGTCATGTCAAGGATTTCCCTTTAGCAGCTGACACATTGAGGGGACACAAACAGATGGCCCCTGATTTATGTGAGAAGGGTGGGAAAAGTGAGCAAATGTGTATTGGTCGTATTTTCTGTGCCAGGTTTGGAGACACAGTATCACTTTTAGGTGGAAAGAAGCTCAGAAAGTTGTGACTTGCCCAAATCCCCCTATCAAGTAAGTAAGGTGTTGGGATTTGAACCCAGGGCCGCCTGACCCCATGTCTCATTTTTCTTCCCAATTTCACACTGTTCTAGACCATGTAATAATTCATCACTTCCTTTGTGGCAACTACAGTTTCTTATCTTCAAGATAGAGATATTTCCATGGATTAAAAGGTGGAAATCTACTGAATCCTTCGAAGAACCCCACATTTATGATTTAATAGAAATTGTTAACGTAAAGGTCAAATGGATCACACTTGATAAATAATATATTGTTGCAAATAATATATTTGAAATAGAGACATTTCACTGTATGTAACATTATTTATTTTCCATAGGGAATCTAGCTACTGTTTCTGGTACATTTCGTAACTACAAAAAAAAAAAAAATTGTGTATTTCCAAAATCCAAGATAATACTTTTTTTTCCTACAGTTTTGGGGATTATACCCAGGGCCTTCCTACTGAACTACCTCTTAGCCCATTTTTGTCTTTTATTTTGAGACGGAGTCTCCCTAAGTCACTAAATTGCCCAGGTTGGGCTCAACTTCCTGTCTCAGTGTCTGAGAGTAGGGGATTACAGGCAGAGGAAAAATGTTTTCAGAAGTTGAATTGTTCATGCCCCGCCTTCTCTGTCTCTCCCTCCCTCCCTTCCTCTCTTCCTCCCTCCCTCCCTCCCTTCCTTTCTTCTTTGCTTCCTTCCTTCCTTCTTCTCGATTTCTTTCTTTTTCTTTCTCTTGTTCTCTCCCCAACTTCTTTTAATTTGCAGAGGCTCGATTAAAGGAAGGATAGGCTCTGCCCTACCTGATTACTCCTGGCAGTTTACGTTTGCCTTGACATTGCTCAAGTCTCCTGTGGATTAGGGGCCATGTGTAGTTAACAGCTGTGGGAATTGGGCCCAGAAAGAAACAACAAGTCGGTGCTAATCCACATGGAAATCGAGGTGCTGTCACAAGCAGCTGTGTCTGCTATAATTTCTCATCCCTGGGGTGTTGTTGTTTTTAAGGTAGCCCGTGATTGACATCTTCTCCCACAACAACTCTTGGGCAAGTATTTTCCCTATGAGATTACACTTCAGCTTCGTTCACCACACAAGCAAAGGGCTAGCTGGGGCTAACTCCATAATAAGGATAGTTCTGATGTTTTTATAAATTGAGACCTTGAATACAGTTCACCAGCATCAATTTGGAGGAATCTAGGTGTAGAATGAAATGATGAACAAAAACTTGGAATGCCTTAAATATATTTTCTGAATATTATTATTTTTATTTGTTACTGAGCTGAGAATTTAAAAAAAATTTGTTAACCCCCGTGAACCAGTCTGAACTTGTAACGGAGCCGCTGAACTGAACTACTCTAGAACATCAAAATTTTTGCTAACTCACACAAGTCAATCACACACTGAATATTATTCAATTAGAGTCGCTGAGGCTAAGTTCTTGATCACTTATCAGGACTTAAATTCTGGTTTATGATTTTTTCCTATTGTATGTTTGTATGGGGGTAGAGAGATGGTATAAGAGACTGTGGTAACAAGAGGGGGATCTACTAAATCAGTGCCTCAAACATTTCTATTAATGGCAAATTTTTAAATCAAACTAACTCTGGGACTCCACATGAATCTGCTAAGTGTGTCTCTGTACTGTTTGAAGCAGGGTCTGAGCTCTCAAGCCCAGGCAGCTGGACACACCCCAGTATTTTCTGGGGACGCCAGCATACCACCAGAGAGCTTGAAAAGCTGTCCCTAAATAATATCTGGCAAGATTTGAAATTTGAATTCTTTATCTCTGACTATTCACTTTGCATCTGTGACTCCTTCAGCTCTATCTTGGTCTTTTAAGTGTTAGTCACATTTCCATTTGCTGTTCACTTAGGGGTCTTATTGGCATCTTGAAGTTGACATGTCTAATGTTGAACTAATCCTGTGTTCCCTCAAACAAACTCCTGTATTGACTAATTTGAATCCGCGTCATTCTCCTGGTAAACCAGGCTTGAAAGTTAGTCATTTTGTTTACTCTCTTTCTCCTCATATCCAGCCAAGAAGAAATCACTTGTGATGGGCATCACAGGTACTCTGGTTGGTGTCGTGCTTGGTTAATGAGGCTGTACTCAGATTTGGGGGGGGCAGTGGGGTCTATCAGGGGTGTCTGGAAGAGGAGGGTGCAGCCAAGGTTGTAGAGAAGCCTACTGAGTAAGCTGAAGCAGCAGTGATAGAGCTTTTCAGCAATATCACAGCAAGATTAGGGATCCAACTTCAGTCAGCTCAGGAGAGTGTGTGAACTGGTCCCCGCCCCCCGCCAAGAGTTAGGTTCTTTTTTGGCTCTATCATTTTTTTAGCTATAGGGCCTTAAGTAAACAACTTTCAGAGGCTTTGCATTATCAAAGGTAAAATGGGAATATAAGTTCTTCCCTTGCACTCTTTGACTGTGTGGTTGGAATTAAATAAAACAATGGAATAGGCATTACCTATTTTCAAGTTTTCTGTGCATGTGGCTGTATGAGATAGTAAGGTCAGTGCACTCAGCTTTTCATTTGTGCATTCATTAAGTAGAACATTTACCAAGCACCCACTACTTGCAGGCACAATGCTAAATACTGGTGATATGGTGGCCAAGACACTCCACCTCTAATGGACCCATTCTGCTCTCACATAATGGATGGGGAGATGGGTTTCAAACAAATTATCACATAACTAGCAATCATTGTCAAATATATTACAATTATACAGGTGAGGAAACTGAGACTCAGAAAGACTAAAGACTTGCTCCAGAGGTCTCACAGCTAGTAAGGAGCAAGGGGGCAATAGCAGTTCAATCAGTTTGTCTCTAGATTTATGCTCGTGTTGATAGTTATTATATTAAACTACCTCCCTTACATGAACTAGCATATGTAGGTAAGTAAGAGTAGTACCCTAGAATTCCACAGTTAACTAACCTCTCTAATCTGAGTTCCCCCCTCTGGAAAATAGGGAGTAGTACTAGTATCTACTACATGGCACTGTTTTAAAGATAAAATGAATACTTGTAAAAGATTTTATAAAATAACTGATATGTACAGTACGTATCGGTTATTAGCTCTTGATTATGGTAAGTGGAATGAGGAAAAGGTTCAGGGTACTGCAAGGGAGGAAAACAAGAAGACCTGGTCTCCTGGCTTACGCAGGAAAACACTTTGGGAGAATGTTTAAGCTGAGACCCGAAGGAAGAAATAATGAACAAAGATGAGAGGGAGGGGTGCAGAGTGCAGAATGTAGAAGGAGTAATGATGTGGTTGGTTTCTTCCAGAAGCAGAGGGGGCCGGTGTAGCTGAAATGGATGGAGCAGAAGAAGCAGGGCCACGGGCTGGGTTGGAGAAGCAGCAGGGAGAACTTGCTCCCTGATTGCCACTGCCACCTACCACTTCAGGCCCTGTCACCTCAGGGCTAATTTACTTTACTGACTTTGTGATTACTCTTCCTGTCTGTACTCTCTTTCATCTTTCATTCGTGGTACATGTCCTAATGCATTCCTTTGACCATGGCACTACCCCACTGAAAACTTCCAAGTTTACCCATGACTATCAAATACTCAAATTCTGAACTCTTAAGACATATGTGGGCATTTCCAATTTGGCTTCCGTCTGCTTTGGGTCTTCTCTTTACTTCTTTTAACATGCCACAAACTCTTATTAATCTTATTCTGCCCTTCTCTGCCTGGATGGATCCTTCTTGACTCTTTGTATCTTGTCATGGCCTGTGTAACTCCAATCTATCTTTTAAAGTTTGTATCAAGTGTTATTTTTTCATCAGATGATATGTCCTCATCCTTGAAATTCTGTATTTTTGGCTCATCTTCTGCTCTGATCTGATTGTTTGTGTCTCCACAAGTTTCATGTGTTGAAATTCTAACCCACAAGGCTATAGTGATAGGAGGTTTTTTAGGTCATGAAAATTAGTGCCCTTGTCAAAGAGCTCTTAGAGAAGCAGGTGACTCCTTCTATTGTGTAAAGAAGCAGAGTGAACAAAGAAGGCCCTCCTTCCCAGACACAGAATCGGCCAGCACCTTGGGGCCAGACATCCCCAAATCCTGAACTGTGAGAAATGTTTCTTTTGTTTACACACCATCCAGTTTATTGTATTTTGTTCCAGCAGCCTTAATGGACAAAGAGATCTTTTCTGTATGTAACTTTTTCTCTGAAATAAAATGAAACTTAATTTTCTTAAATTTAAAAACTATACATAAAAGTATAAAAATTATCTCTAAGAACATTTTTTAGTTGTATATATGGAAGTTGAGAATTTAATTCTTACATACGTTTCATTGTAATGTCATAGTAAAAAGTCCTTGAAAACCTTATTTTAAGGGCTGTATAATATTCAAGTACAGGAACCTACTATGATATGTAATCATTTCCCTTATAGGAACTTCAGTTTCTCTACCCATAAAATAGATCAATGAGATCTTTGTTGTGAAGCTTAATGAGGCACATAATAAAGCACTTACAACAGTAACTAGGATATGGAAGATGCTCAGTAGATGATGACCATTATTTCTTTTCTCATCTCATAAGATTTGCCCGTGGCTCATCTACTCTCAGGTGAAAGATAGAATTTGTAAGGTATTTCTGTGACCTCCTCTCCCAAAATATCGTGGTTCCATTTCTCACACAAGACAAAGATCCTTAGATTTAGTAAAAATCATTGAAGAAATGCAAATTTTTATTTTTAACAATCTGTTGGGTCAAGGAAGAAGTTGGAAGCTTTAGTAACAATGGGGTTTGGGGATGAGGGAGATTAAATTTGTTTATGTTGTGGTCCTTATTTCCACATGTAATTGCAACAATTGAGCTAGAAAAGCTTTGGGCTTTTAATTATTGCAGTCAGAAGTACTTTGAACTTAGTTTATTCATACTCTAATAAATCCTCATATTAAATGATGTAGAGGAGGTCTTTTTGTTTGTATTAGCATCTGGTTTCAGTTCTTTCAGTTGTTTTTTTAATTTATTTTCTCAGTACCTGTTTGCAGTACATGACATTTACATTCATCTTGGGGAGTAGGTACATGTACATAATATAGCTTGTTTCTTTTTAAAGTCTCCTTCCCCTTCCCACCCACCTCCTTGCCTCCACTTCTAAATCCTCTTTCCCCATCTTTATTCTTGTTGTTATTATTATACTTAGCTCATGTGCATGGCATATACTATTTACACTCATTAAGGTTATTTGGTTCCTGTACACGGCATATCTTAGTTCTTCTTACTATCCCTTTCCTTCCCCCTCTCCTCTTACCCTTAGTTCTTGGACCCTTCTCATTTGTAAGAGATCTCTATCCTTGTTTTTTTCTATCCATCCTTTATTAAGTTCTTTCTTTGTACTTATATGAGAGGTACCAAACAGTATTTAAGTTTGTGTTTCTGATTTATTTCACTCAGTGTATTTTCCAGGTATATCGTTTTTCCTACAAATATCTCAACTTTATCCTGCTTTATAGCTGAGTAGTATTCTATTATATATAGATAGTGCACTTTATTTACCCATTTGTTTGTTGATGGGTACAGGCTGCTTCCAAGATTCAGCTATTATGAATTCTGCTGCAATAAACATTCATGGGCATGTGTCACTGTAGCGTGATATCTTTATCTCTTTAGGGATGATACCTAGAAGGGGAATAGCTGGGCCATATGGAATTTCTAATTTTAGTTCTTTGAGAAATTTCCATACTGATTTCCATAAAAGTTGTTCTAGTTTACATTCACCCCAAAATGTTCATCACTGCAGCCACACCAGAATTTGTCATTTTTTCACTTCTTGATGATGGCCATTCTTTCTGGCATAAGATGGACTTCTAGCATTGTTTTAATTTGTATTTCTCTAATGGACAGAAATATTGAACATTCTTTCATATGTTTGTGGGTCATTTGTACTTCTCATAATTCTGTGTTCATTTCACTAGCCTATTTCTTGATTAGGTCTTTCAGGTGGTCTAATTTTTTGTGTTCTTTTTATATTGTGGAATATATTAATTCTCTATCTGAGGAATAGCTGGCAAATGTTTTTCTCATGCTGTAGATTGTCTCTTCAATTTACTAATTAATTCCTTTGGTGTGAGAAACTTTTCAATTTGACGTAATCCCATTTATTGATTCTTGCTCATTTCTTGTGCATTCGGGGGTTCTTGTTGATCTTGTGTCCTGCTACATTGCTAAAGTTGCTTATTAATTCAAGAGTTTTTGTTGTTGTTGCAATTCTTAGGGTCTTACTTGTAGATTATCATGTCGTCTGCGGTCCCTTATTATCTGCCACACTGTATATGTGACCATCTGGCTCACTTTGCTTCCCGCTCTAGACTACAAACCTCCAAAGCCAAGGGCCATGCAGCGCTTTACTCTGTGCCCCCAGAACATAAACTGTGTGTGACACACAACAGCCACGTAAAAGATGAATGATTTCATGATGACTGTATTTTCCTCACTCTAATGTTAGAGAAATTGTTTTAGGACATGGAAATTTTGTATCCATTCCTGGTTGTGTGTTCCTGGACGGTCATCTTCCTCCTAGGTCCCAGTTTCTTATTCTTACATAGTGAAAATAATTTTACCTTGTCATAAGGACTGGAGGAGATGTGTGTGGTGGAACTTGGTACGTAGAGCATATATGATGAGAGGTATCTTCCCTTCTGTTTGAGACATCCTATTTGAATTTCTTCTTTAACACCATTGCCTCTCTGCTATCTAAGACTAAATTCAGAAGTGAAAAAAACATAAAGGAGATGACTATAAGAAGCAGTAGGAAAATTAGAAAATAAATGGCAGGGATGTTGAGATTTTCCCAAACTTTTTCCAAATTTTTCTTTTGGTAACTTTCATTTTAAAAACTATATTTCTGTTTGTCAGTGTGACAGGTTACCTTTTCTTAACATTCCTGTTTCTCACTTTGAGTTATTAGTGAGAAGGAGGCATGAAGAGAAGGAATGAAAGTATCAAAAGTCTCCATGCTTTTCTTTTGAATGGAAGAATGAGGCTCCCAGGCCCTGTCCTACTAGGTATGTACTTGGTTTTTCTCTGACTTGAAATAGGAGGTGGTCAGACAAGCACTAAAGACATGACGATTCAGCACACAGATGCTGTGGCCAGTTGGGTTGTAAGGAAAAAATAAGATGGTTCCTGTCCTGTAAAGAAAATGTTAGTAAAGTAGCTGGTACGTGGTCAACCGTAAATAATGTACTACAGTATTTATGAAGATGCTCCTTCTGCTGATGACAATGGCTAGATGAAAAGTTCTACTAAAACACATAAAAAGCTATATTTTTGGTGTTGGGGAATCAAACCCAGTGATTCACACATGCTAGGCAAATGGTCTACCACACAGCTCTACCCCCTCCCCCCAGACCAATTTTTGGAAATAATGTGTAAAAGTAAGAATTTGAATTTATATACCGACATTTAATATTGATTCTTATCCCATTTTAGTTTAGTTTAGTTTTTGTGGTACTGGGGATTCATCCGAGGGCCTTTGCACTGAATTATACCCACAGATCTTTTATTTATTTATTTATTTATTCATTAAATTTTTTTTAAATTTGAAAGTCTCTCTAAGTCTCCAAGTTGCCCAGCCTGGGCTCAAACTTTTGATCTTCCTGTCTCAGCTCCCAGAATGGTGAGTTTATAGGTGTATATCACTAGACCCGGCCCCTTATTTTTGTTTCTATACAATCTCTAGGAAATAAAATAAAATTCATCATTTTACTTTAAAATACTATCCATAAAGTGATTGGAATTTTATTAAAAAACCTGTGTCTATTGCCTATTTTTTTCCTGTAGTGATAGATGTATTTAAACATATCAGGAATTATGTTTACTTAACATCTAGGATAATTATCTCTAGACAGAGAGTTTTCTTGAGGGTCATTTAAATACTTTCATCTTTGTATTTTCAATGCATTAAATTAAAAAATAACTTTCTTTAGACTAGTACAATGACTTAAGCAAATTAACAAATATAACTATAAAAAATATTCTCATATTTGAAAAATAATTCATAGTGATAGGAATCTGAGAAATTTTTGTTTCTATGTTGTTTTAAAAGTATAACACCCAATTTTTCCATCTATGAAATGGGGATTATAAAACCTACCCTGTATCCACTTTAAGACTGCTTTGATGAAAAAACAGAGGGGTTGTAGCACTTCAACTTTCAGATAAAAAAGTTTTACCAGCCTGAGGGTAAAACTATAAAATGCTTTTGCATCCTGTGGACTTTCCTTCTTGGATTAAAAAAAAAAATCCCATGAAAGTCCCATTTCCCCTTATATATCATGTCTGTTGCTTTCCTTCTGAAGTTTGAATTTAATTCTCTTATCTCATTTTTTGCCTTTACTTCTGAGCCTCTCCATCCTGTAACTATAATTTTCTTTGCATTCAATGTATATTTTCATGTTTATGTAGAATGATTTGTGTCACAGACTCATGTTTTTAAGCTCTGCTACTCATTTGCACCTCCAAGTCTCCCAGATAATCAGAGTTTATTTGAAAGTGAGCCCTACCACCACCGTGGAAAAGGCGTCCTTGTCCGCTGAGTAGGAGCACGGGTTCCATGCATGCTGATTTGCTCTTTTCCTTAAATCTTTTAAAGAAAATCTGGTTTTCATGGACTGCTAACAAGGTAATGGAATCTAGGAGATTACTCATGTTATTTAGTTACTATTTTGACCTGAATACTTATGGGTACTTCTTAAGGCTTCATTTTCACTATTTATGATAAACCACTTAGCACACCTGAAACATGAATTAGTGAATGAGTGTGAGTATGCACACATACACACATACATCCCTTTTCTGCACAGACTGTGATGGACTAATGCTAAAAGAAGTGATGATCACATTTATTTTATTCACTCCTTTGGCAGGCTTATGTATAAATTCTCAGGTAAAATAAAATGCTCCATTCCTGAGACTGAGAAAACATGGCTCTAATTGTGCTTCTCAGATGAGGACACTGTAGGACAAGTAGTTAGCAGACTCGTAAAAGAAGCCTGAAGAGGCCGCAAGGCGTTCTGTAGGTAAAAACACTAGTTTTAAGTGGGGGCAGCAATATATTCGAAGCCTTCTTGTCTTTTAATTTCTTATTATTAACTTAGCATTCCATATGTTTAAAAGTCTTTAGGGTTCAGTTAGACTGTTTTCCTGAGAAATCCATCCTATTTGTATTTCACTGTCTCTTTCCTTACATCTCACTCAGCACCAAATTTCTGTGCTCAGTCTTCAGTGTTGTCTTCCTTCCTCCTTAAGAGCCACACACTGCAGTGGGACAAGGGTCCTGATCCTAAGTCTGATTCTGGATCTGATCCTGTCTTAGGTGGTTGCAGCTGCTACAATAAACCACCCTAAACTGAGCAGTTTATAAACAACAGAGATTTATGTTTTACAGGAGTGGGGTCTAAGAAGCCTGTGAACAAAGTGTCAGCAGATTTGATGTCTGGTGGAGGCCCACCTCGCAGTGCACACACAACTGTTCTCACGGGGGAGGGGAGTGGTGCTCTGCAGTCTCCTTAGGGCACTGATCCCCATGCCCTAGTCACTGAAACACCGGTGCCACCATATTTCAAAATACCAGTGTTGGGGAACACCAACATTCAGTGTACGGCAAGCCCTAAAAATCTGCTTGACCTTAGACAAAGCATTCAATCTTTTGGGACCTCTTTTGCTGATCAATAAAACACATGTGTTTAATCTGATAACATCTAAGCTTTCATCAGCTTTATGATTCTGCAGGTCATAAGCTATTATATTACGGTTTTCAGTGCAATGTATAATGCTTATGAAATTGTTAAGATAGCCAGGAACTTAGAGATCATTTAATAAAAAGGGACAATTTTACTTACGAGGAAATGGATAGATTAAATAATTTACTTTGTTTCAGATTAAGCTAGAAACATGATCGGATTCTGAGCTTTCTCATGTAGCAAGCAACTTCAAAATCAGTATCATTAGTCACGAATAAATCAGAAGAATGATTTGAAAATACTGAGAGGTATTAATTAAAATGAGATTTCTGGAATTCTGTTATTTTAAAAATCAAATCTTGTCATCCTTAGTTTTTTTTTTTTTTTAACCTCATTTTCCTTGAATGTGTGTATAATGCTTGAGCTTGAAGCCAGGGGCTCTCACATGCTAGGCAAGCATCCTACCATTGAGTCACATCCCCAGCCTTTTTATATTTTTATTTTGAGGCAGGGTCCTGCTAAAGTGCCCAAGCTAGCCTGGAACTTATAATCCTCCTGCCTCAGCTTCTCAAACAGCTGGTGTTACAGGCATGTGCCACCATAGTGGCCGCCTTAGTTCATTTATAAAAATATCTGTAGAACATATAATACCATACTTAAATGTCTGAACTAAAACCAAATGGTAAACTGGGTTTGAAGAGGTTTTCAAACATTTCAGGATGCTGCGGGGTGCATGCTAGAAACTATCCATGGTCCTGGCTAACACTATTTTTCAACTACTTTTACTTGCTTCTTTGTATTCTATAATGACTATTATTCAGTTAACCTGTGTTTGTGGTATAGCCTTTTGTATCTTGGAATTAATTTTGTAATTTATTTCTATCACATCCGACTTCCTCTGTCTTGTCCCCTTGCTGCTGTCTCACTCCCCTCCAGCTGCGTGTCCAGCACATGGTGTCCTCCCCCTCCCACCCCTGTGCCTACAGTGACCAGGGGACGGGATTCCTCTTTGCTTAGACCAGAGGGCTGAGGTTACTGAGGCCAGGAGGACAGGGAAGGAGAACATGCTGAGGATGAAGTGGTGAAAGGAAAAAGATCAGAAACAGGACGCTCCTGAGAGAAAGAGGTGAGCAGAGCGTGTCGCCTGAACCTGCTGAGCCTCTCTGAAAAACGCTGCCGCAGCTGCCTTGGGATGGTTTTGTAGCGAAGCCTCTTGTTCCGGGGCTTTAAACAGTGTCAGCTTTACTCACCAGCCTTCCAGGTTGCTTTCCCATAGAGATGACATTTTCACATACCCCTGTGCACAAAATGAAGGTGCTTAAACTAGAGGATCAGTGGAGTCTCCAATTCAGAGAATTTCCACTGCCTGGAATACGGCAGCGTCATGCCGGTACAGCATCCAGCTGCTCTGCTTCTCACTTAACCAAAACATCCTTCCTCAGGTCACAGCTCTCTGGCTGAAGCCGGGGGAGGCCCCGAGCCCGCCGGGGAATCCTCTCGGAGGCTGCAGGACAGTCCCTCTTGGGGACGTTCTCATCCACTCTCTTCATTTCTCAGGCACTCTTGGGTGCCTCTAGGACCTCTGGTCTTGTTCGACTTTCTCCTTTGCCCATTTCTTAAACTGTCTTTTCCCCCAAATTTTTAAAACTAGGGCTTCTCTTTCTATCTACATGTTCTTTCTGGGCCATTTCTACAGCTTCACTTTCTTTCTCTATGCTTATACTAATATACCTTGCTGAAACCTTCATCTATGCCTTCAGCCTATTTTTCTATTTCCCTAATCTCCTGAAAAACATACAGTTGATTATTTACTTTACCTGATACACACATTTGAAATATGTACGTTTGATTATCAATTTCTGCTTATGAGATTCATAAGCAAAATCCTAGGATCCAATTAATTGCTATGTTCTGCCCCAAATCAGCACCCCCACCCCGCCTCCATGAATAACACAGTCCTTCTGACTCGGCACTCTACATACTCCATCCTCCCTATGTCCCACTGTCCCAATTTCAAGGGCTTGATCACTCTGTCCCTTTCCTATCTTCCTGTTCCCATCTCATGCTGTAATGAGCATTATTTCGCAGAGGATGTGCTCGTACCCCCTCCAATCCCAACTCTAACACACTCTCTCTACTGGTGGGTCTCTACGTGTGGTCCCCAGGCCAGCTCCATCAGTATCATGTAACTAGGAGCTTGGTCAAGACAGACCTTCTCCAGGGTCACATCAGAAACTCTTGGTGCTGCTGCAGCTGTCTGTACTTTAACTCACCTTCCAGGTGGCATTAGTGCTCAAGAGCATGCGAAAACCCTCCCAACCGCCACCTGACTTGCTGCGTGTTTGTGCTCCTGGGCATTGGTCCTTTACCAAGCGCGTCAGTCCCCCGTCACAAGGACCCCACATATACTGTTGTTCCCATTCTTCCTCTTCACCTGGAGGACTCCTCCTCATCCCTCAGCTCTGCTTAATGCCGGTTCACCTGGAGATCCTCCTCCGGTACCCAGCGTTGTAGCAGGCCCTGTCCTAAGTGTCTCACAGCACTCACTATATTATAATTTTGGCCACACAGCAGAGCCGCTAACCAGTGTGTTATCCTCAATCCATCCTTCTTATGCTTTCCTCCTCCAGTCAGCAAGCCTGTCAAGGAAAACTCACCTAGAAACCTTGTATTAACACAGAGGTCTAAGAATTCGGTCTGACAGAGAGCTCTGCAAATCAACTGCTGTCCTCTACTCTTTGCCAAGACTCCTGCGGGGGAGGGGTGGACAATCACTGGCCAGATATTTGCATAATAGCTTTCCCTTTGTGGCCTTTGTTATTTTGTGGACCTAACTAATTGCTTTAGAGTGTCTCTGTTAGCTCTCAACTTCTGATAGGAACCCTCTCTACTGATCTGGAAAGCTTCCTCATCCTCTGTGAAATAAGTTCTTATGTACAATTTTTTTTTTATAAAGTTGATCTTTTAAAAGAATACACTTCCCAAAGTGTAACTTCTACTTATTAGAATTCAATGTCTTCTTCAAAGACGTTAATGAATAAAAAAGAAGAATTATATAATCTAGCAATTATGAGTATACTGCATATATAGGCAAGAACAGAAAATCGGGCCTTGAAGAGATATTTGTGTATCCGTGTTCATAGTAATACTTTTCACAGTAGCCCAAACCCAAAATGTCTACCCGTGGACAAATGTATGACCAAAATGTGGCTTATACAAACAATGGAATATTCAGCCTTAAAAGGGAAGAAAGTTCTGACACGTCCTACATCGATAAACTTTGAGAACTTTATGCTAAGTAAAGGAAGCCGGTCACAAAAAGACAAATACTCTCACTTGCAGAAACTAAAAATCAACCCAAAAGAATAGTGATTGCTAGAGATTGAGAAAGGCATTTGAAAGGCTGGTAGAAAAACAGTGGTTGGATTTGATCAGTGTATGCTAGATGCATGTGTATATAAATAATACGTGCTAATAGAAAAAGAATGGATGGTAAAGAATAGGTAAATAGGCAAATTATGCATGAGGCTATGTTATATATTTTTAGTTGAAATAATTAAACTTTTATTTAAAAGGAAAAAAGACAAATAGAGCATGATTCCACTTGTATGAGGTATTTAGCCTTGCCAGAGGCATAGACATAGGCTGAATGCCAGAGGCTAGATGGGGAAGGGGGAAGTGAATTGTACTTTAATGGGTATAGAGTTTCAGTTTTGCAAGATAAAAATGTTCTAGAGAGTTGTTGCACAGCATTGTGAGTATATGTAATATTACTGAACCTTAGACTTAGAAATGGTTAGGACAGTACATTTTATATTGTGTGTATTTTATCACAATTTTTAAAAAGCAAATGCACAAGATCAGAGGTCAGTGTATGAGAAAAATTAGTCCGAAGAAGAAAAAATATTTGAAATCTGTGTTTGCAGGTGGTCACTTATCCTCAACCTTCAGTGTGTATTCTGATTTGGTTATACCATATTAAAAAAATTCTGTAGTCTGATGGCTCTTTTTCCTTTTTTTTTTTTTTTAAATGGCTTGCCCCATAACTGTAGGCTAATTGACAGCTAAAAACCTCTGGAGAATCTTCACTGAATTAAATTAGAAACATAAATCCGACCATTGCTGATGTGTTAAAATTTGATCTAAATCATATTTGATTTTTGGTCAATTACTCTTTTTAATGGTACTTAAACAAATATCTTAAAAAGCAAATTGAAAGCAAATGTTTTATAATTCATGTAAAAACTCCATAAAACTATAGTTTTGGTAAACCGCAGTTTGAAAATCACTGTTCTAATAGTCTATGTTAAATTCCTACCTGTTTTCATCTCTCTCCATCAACTCTGTACAAATCTGCAGGGCTTGTCTTTGTAAAACACAGAACTGACCTTGACATTTCCCTCCTTAAACATCTTCAACATAAACCCTGTGGTGTGGTGCTCAGTCCTAGCTGTCCCTGGATAACACTGAAAATTTCAACCCCAAGACCCTCACCAAACCAAATAAATCAAATTTCTTGGGATAGAGTCTGAGTGTACTCCAAGAGCTCCCCAGGTGTGATGTGCAGCCAGAATTGGAAATAACTGTCTTAGAAGAAAGTATACACAATCCTTAACATGGCACGAGATCCTTGGGATTTGATCTTTCATCACTTCTGCTGAACTTCAATGTGGCCCACACGCCCCAGATCAAATGAGGGTCCCTGGGCTCTGGGCACTCAGCCCCTTCCTCCTCCTCCCCGGGCTGTTCCCTCCGGCTCTGGCCTTTTCTCTTCTCTTCCCTGATAGATTGAAACTGCACCTTGATAACACAGCTCAAATATCACCAGTTGTATGTTGGTTCATCCCTCCCTCTTTCTTTGTCCCCTTCTCCTCCACTCTCTTCTGATCAATGAAGTAATATAATCGTAGCCTTTTCCTTTTGTCTCTCTCTCACTAATGTCTGATGCATTACTGATGTGCATTCTTAGGATAATTTTCCTTATCAGAAAGAATGAATGAGTGAAAAGTGAATGAGTAGACAAATGAAAGAATAAATAGGCCATCTATTGATCACTCCACCTCTGTATAACAATTCTTGTTCTGTAGCACTTTACAGAATTTTGTTATCTATAATTTGAATCTCAGAAAATTGCTGCTTTATACCTGTGGCTAGGATGGACTCAAACCCAGAGTCCTCTACAAATCCTGAGTTCAAGCCACCAAACCCTTTCAACAGGGAACTTCCTTCCAGGTATAGGCCGAGAGGTAGTAGTTGGAAAGGTCGGATATCTGAGCTCATGACCGTGCCTTAGGGAGAGATTTAGAAGCTGGTCAGAGCCTAAGTAGACCTTCTGCAGATAGGAAGGGGATCTAAGGAGGGAGGGAGAGGGGGAATTAAAAGGATTAAGATGCTAGATGTATATGTACCAACTTCCTATGATGATTGTGCTCATTATGTATTGCAAAAGTGGATAATAAGAAGATATATATATATATATATATATATATATCTCCATTTTTGCCATCAAACTGCCCTATAAAAGCTTTAAAAAATTCAAGTTCCTTTTAAGGCTTCATGATTCATTTTCCTTGCTGGTCTTTCTCCAACATTTTAACATTTGGAATATTGCAGAGTCAAAACAAAAGAGGGAGGGGCAGATAAGGAAATTACAAACAGGGCCAGTTTTCACTACTATGGGTTTGTCAAAGAGGGAAAAATGAAAATCACCATCTCGGTACTTGGCTCAAAACCGTGTCGATCCCGAGCCGCGGCCGAGTTGGGAAAAGGGGTGGCGCGTAACATCTCATCGAAGCACATTTATGTGAAATTACTGACACCGTGATACTTAAGCACCTTCAATATTTCTGCTTCAGGAGTCTCAGTGCAATGACTGGTGAGTGCTGCGTTTGTTGTCTCCCTGCATCCATAAGTGGAAACGACAGAGTGACTTTGTCCCTACTGTCATGCTTTCCATGCTGGTTTCATTCCGATCAAAACTCCCCGTTGATATGCAATTGGCCTGGCTGTGTGGACTCGGTGTGGCGCACATGTCACAAGAGGGACACTTAGAGTGCGGCCTGCACACATTAACAAGTTTCACTTTTACCAGTGGCCATGTCCTATGGGTCATTTTCTCCTTCATATCGGTGATATTGGAAATAGACTTTGAACTAGACATTAACGGTATGGTTATAGAGCTGTATGTGTGCGTCTTTGTACCTATTAATATCACAATCAACATAACATTCAGTGTGCCCTGCAGTCCTAACTGATTTGTCAGGCAATGATTTCCAACTGACTGATGTGGTAAAAAATCTGTTATGGGCGAGAGGTACAGGAACATCAGCCTGTGACCTCATCTCCTCCCTACAAGGTCTGTTTACGCAGATAGCTTGAGACTATGTGACTAGCCTAGTTCTTTTATGAATCTCTCAGGATCAAGTCTATATTAATCTATAATTAATCTGGTCAAGTCTATATTAATATAATCCCAACTATATGAATTAATTGATTTTGATCTGAAAAGAAGATAAATATTTTAAAAAGCACCAGATTAATTGAATATCTTTTAGATCATTGTATTCGAATTTTCTTTACATTCCTCAAGAATAAGTACATTTTAAAATGCAAATAATTGCATAAATGTGTACAATTATATTCTGTAATATAATATGTGTACCAGTACTATGAATTTTGTTTTGTTTCATTTTTTGGTGGTCCTGGGAATTAAACACAAGAGGCACTCTACTACGAAGGCACGTAACCAAACCTTTTTATTTTTTATGTTTCCTTATTTTGAGAAAGGGTCCTGCTAAATTTCCCAGACTGGTGTAAAATTTGCAGTCCTGGCTCAGCCTCCAAAGTATCTGGGTTTATGGCTATGTGCCATCATGTCCAGTGTAAAGTTTGAAAACCTTTTTAGTTTATTAGTACTCAAGTGTAATATCTAATATTTTCATCCCTTGTGAGAAGTTGGTACATGTACATGACACATCTTAATTCCTTTTCCTTTCCCTGCCACCCATCCCTTGATCCCCTTCATTTCGAGGGCTACACATTTACATTGCATCTGTGTGAGAGTATCAGCAGGGATGCGTGGGGGGAGTGAGCCTCAGGAGGGAATCCCTCCCCGCAGGCCCTCTTCTAGCCTCTGCAGCCATGTGCCATATGGAAAGCTCAATTTGAATCAAATAGTAGGACTGATGTGTTAACTGAAAGAAATTGTCGAATAAGTCATCTATTTGGTTTGGTAGAATTTATGGGAGCTATTTGAAAAACAGACTTAGGGTCTGGTACAGAATTGAAAGTTTTGCCTTTAGAACATGGAAGTTCTTTTCAATCTGGCTGGTTTTAAGGTGTCTGGTTCCTACCCGGACTTCAGTACTTGTAATAATGTTTGACAGTCTCTAAGGTGGCAGTGGTGGGGTTGTGAGGGTAGAGGTTGGGAAAAGAGCATGAAAATTTTGTTGACACTTTCAAGATAGAAACAAGAAGCAACTGAACTTACCCAAGGGAAAAAGCGTACTCTAATGTGGCTCGTATTTGATGTTGTCTTATGGAGAATGGGACCAGGTCCTGAGGAGCGCTAAGAGAGCAGAGTATGGGAAAAGGTGGACTTTGGAGTTATATAGAATTGAAGTCATGTCTCAACTCCTCCAATTTTTCATATGGAAAACAGTTTAGCCATTCTGACTTCATTTCCTCACTTGTAAAACAGAAACATTATGGTTTCTGGTAGGTTGTTGTGCATCTTAGCTAAGACGGGTAAAGACCAAGGATGTGGCAAGTTTTGTTGTTATTCTAAACTCTCATTTGTTGAGAAGAGGTTATTAAAGTTGAAAATAGGCTGGAATGTGGATGCAGGTGTCCATGTGGGTAGGTTTAGAAACTTAATTCCTAAAGGCAGAGTGTTGGGTGGATTAGGATTGAGCGTCAAGATGGGCTGCAGTGCTGAGGCATCTATGGGAACAAAGCTAAGTCCAAAGGTGGTAAGGACTGACAGAGGGACGCGATGACTGAGTGAATGATGAGTCTAAAACATATCTAAATTTCATCGTTCTGCCCCTCTACTGTGCTTTTTTGGAGAGCTCAAGACCCATTGCCTCAGGTATTTTTTAGTGATTAACCTAGACCTGCAGCAGACTTGCTGAACGGTGTCCAGTAAGGACTACATATTTTCTCAGTTTTCAGTTTGAAATGGAGAAATGGCTCGTGTTACTTATTATCCTGTGAAAGTTGTATTGGCACCAAAGCTAAAGATGGGGAGGACCGCAGACTCTTCAGTGAAGGGAGAAGCAAAAGGGAGGCAGACACTTGGACTACGAGGATGCACACCACAAGGACTCATTCTCATCTCAGTAAACCACTTCACCTCCTGAGCCTCACTTTCTCAGAACTTAAATTTAGCATAATAACACTCAACTGCCTAGTATGTGGAGTGGATGTCATGAGGTACGACTTCAAAGAGAGATAATGAATGACACAGCACATTGCAAACTGAAAACCATCACATGAACATGTGAGGAATTTTTAATGTGACTGAACACCTTTCTTAGTTGTGATATCTGTGTAAATCTTCACAGGTTTATCATACCGGTGTATTGATTTTTGCTTTGTTTTGGAAATATGTAAAAATATATAACCACTAAAGCACAGAATAAGAAGATGTAATTCAATTTTAGAACAGGCAAGCATATTCACTATGTCTATATTAGCCTAATCAATAAGTCCATTAGTTGTGTGCCCTTAGAAATGAAATTTGTCAACAAGTTTTCCACAAGGGAAGGCAGTGAAGAATGCAGTTTCTCAAATGATACTGAAGTGAGACCTTTGTATTACCCACTTTACTATCCAAACTGGGATTTATATCAGTATCAGTCATCCATTTGCCCATCCATCTAACTTTTCAGTGTTTTTTATATGTTAACATTTCTGTGTTATATCTATACTCACTTATGAATGATGCCTTTGTGTCTACACTTTCCAAGTGAGTTCCTCTAGATGCAACTTCCCACTTCAATTTCAGACTTATATACCTGGCTGCCTCCAAGGCACCGCAACTTGAGTGCTAAGAGGCATCCCAGATTCAACGCCGTGGGCCTGAACTTCTAACCCTGCGAACATGGTCCTCCAGCTCTCCCTCAGCGAATGGCTACTCCAGGTTTCTAATTGCTTTAACCCCAAACTTGGGAATCATCCTTGATATTGTCTTTCTGACATACTGTACATCAATTCATCAACTAATCTTACTGGTTTCAAAATATAAACAGACTCTATCAACTCTTCTCACTATTTTTACTGCTTCCAAATGAATTTCATGTGCAGGGTAGCGTACAAATTGGTCTCTCTGCTCCTGTTTTTTTCATATTCCCAACTCATGCAAATGTTCTTACCACCGCAGCCAGAGCAAGGCTTTAAAATATGGAACAGACCATGCTGACCTTTGGTATCTTCCTTGCACTGACTTTCCACCTCATTTAGAGCTCACGTCTGGGCTTTTCTGCCTTCCACTTTATCCATTAATATTCTTCATTTTAGTTTTGCCTCAGTACTTGCCCTGCTGTTGGTTAAACATGCGAGATATACTGGGTAGGTAAGGAAGGAGGGAGGAGGAAATGCTAGAAGGAGAAGACATCTTGAAGTTGTGGTCGTCAGAAGGTTTGGCATACTCGGAATTAGCAAAACAGTTAGTGGTCTCTTAAGTCCACTAATGTCTCTTGTGTCACGTCAAAAGGTTGGCTTTCCCTAGTAGGCAATGGGGAGCCAACAAAGAGACTGAAGCATGAGAGTGTCATCATCAAACTTGCATTTTAAGAATTAAAAGTGGAAGATATATTGAAAGGGGAAAAACATAGTGCAATGATGTAGGCAAGGGATATAAAGGGATATAAAGGACAAGTCTATGGCAGGAGCACCGCTAGCACAGAGAGGATGATAAGACTCATTCAGGAAGTAGAACATGCCAGTCCATAAACATTAAATAACCATTGGTCAAAAAATTGGTCAAGAGCAACAGAATAAAATGTTGTCCCCTGCTGCTTTTCAAAGGAGATTGTAGTATGGAGAATTCACATCCGTGACTCGAAAAACTACTTTGAAAGAAATTTAAGAAAGTTAACTTATTCAGTGAAAAAACAGACTCAAAAAGCCCTGATCATGTCTTTTGACGACTGCACTCTCTGGCTAGAGTCTAAAGTATTTAATCGTGAATGTCAAGACAGATTTCATTCGATTGTCCCTGTAGGAAGAAGTGAGTAAGATGATATATAACTTCTTACTGGTTTGCTTATTTTATTAGACAGTTTTTTCATTTCTGCGACTTGTTCCCAGATGTATCATTTTCTATTTCACACATCATAAGTATGTACATAAATATTTTAAAAGTTTCTGTTTCTCCAGGTCGACTATGTACCATATAATGGATAATAGCTCAAACTTAAAAGTACCTAGGTAATAAACTGCTCAGTCTTCAAGCTTAAATTAACCTCAGTCTCTGGAATAGCACGTTAGGCTTGGCAGCGAATTCAGAGATGAGCTATAACACTCCACCCCAAAACCCGAGACTACTGATAACCCCTTCTTCATTTTAAAAATAAAGAAATTGGATGGTAAAGGGACTGCTAAACCTTATATTCTTGCTGGCCAAAATATTTGGAATTCATAAATGATGTTTTGTTTTCTGAGGCCATATTATAGCAAAAGAGTCAGAGAAAGAGAGAGAGACAGAGAGAGAGAGAGAGGGAGAGTATTTGATGTGTTTTAGAAGCCCTGGAAAGCATAATAAGTACCCAAGCTCCTCTCACAGGGATTGTGATTCAGGAGAAACCTTCCCTTTTCAAAAATAGCCCTGCCATGAGGCTAATATACACGGTCTATGTACAATGCTTTGAGAATAATTTAAATGATACTAAATATGTAGACACAAACAATAAGTTTTCCAAAAAAAAGTCTTCTTTCTTTATTTTTTTTTTTGTGGAAAGAGCACATAGACTATCAAAGTGCCCTTCTTGGCTGGTGCTGACCTGACATGATAATTATGAATCTGGCTATGCTTTTCCAGCAATTTGAGTCAAATTTTTCTGAATTTTGATGCAGTTTGCATACACATCATCCTTTAAGAGAGTTCAAAATAAACATAACTATTAAATGACATCTTTGTCCTCAATGTACCTCTGTGCCTTAGGAAGTGGATGTGGTCATTCTATTATGGGAGACAGAGACTGATCAGCATTACCTTTGTGCTCCACACAGAACTGTTGCTTTCTTATAGTCTAAGATAATGTGGTCAGTCTATACTTTCAGAAATGCTTTGCTCGCGGGCTGAGAGAGAGAGAAATTACATATCATGTAGCCAGAACACGAGCTATAGCTGCTGGTATAATTAAGGTAATTCAGATCCTCCATAAATACTGCCAGCAAAAGAAAAGAAACTAGCAAAAGCCAAGAAAAACAAATATGCTATACTCCTTTGGTCTTGCATGGAAATATACAAATTCGAATTGGGTTATTTTAAAAGATTGCATAGGAATCATCTAATCCAGCAATTCTCACCAGAAAAAAAAAATTAGTGGCAGAATTCTTTTTTGAAGCAAGTTTTATATAGAACCTCCAAATATAAAAAGATAAAGGCAGAGCTGCTCTAAATGCAGCCAGGGGGTTGGGGAAAGGTGAGGCCTGATCTTCTCAACCTGCTGATGACCGGCAGACATGACAGTGTACATCAGAGCCCCCAGGCTTCACAGGAAGGCGCTGCTGGAACCCCATCCCTTCCATTTAGAGAACAGTAGCTGTGTCCAAGGAAACAAGCGATTTGCCTACAGGAGAGAGGTTCTGGAGTTTCAGACTAAACTAGAGTGCCCAAACCCAAGGCCCAGCTGCCTCTTGCTCTTCATGGAAACCCAAGATTGTTACCACCCACAATGGAGGGCCAGAGAGAGGGGCTGGCAGCTTCTGTGCTCAACAGAAAGGCTGCCCGGAGTCACTGTGGGCCTCTTTGCCAAGGATCCGCCTGAGGCAAGGAAAGGGAAGCATTAAATCCTCCTGGTGATTTTGGGCTGCTTTGCCTCTTACTTTCCAGTAGTAAGAGAGATAACAATAATGACTACTTCCTAGTATTTTCAAGACTGAACAAGATAATGGACACAGCTCATGGAGATGTGACTGTACATATTAGGTTTTTAATAAATGTCAACAATTATGCCCGAGTAGTGGAACATTGGGCGATTTTTTTTCCTTTAATCTCCTCCTAATTCAATATAATTGTGTTATATCATATGACAAATAATAAAGTCACAAATACAAACAAAGAAGCATCTATGTTTGAAAATGGGCAATTTTTTTTTTTTTTTTTTGGTGCTGGGGATCGAACTCAGGGCCTTGTGCTTGCCAGACAAGCACTCTACCACTTGAGCTATATCCACAACCCCTGAAAATGGAAATTTAAAAAATTGTGAAAAGCACCTCCTTTTCCCAAATCCAACACCAACACAGCCAAGGTTCATTTTTTTTTCTTTTTTTTTGAGACGTTAGGGGTGTAGCACAGGCCCTTGAGAATGTTCAGTAAGCCCATCACCTCTGAATTGAATCCCCAGTTCCCTTAGGTTCAGTTTTTGAATGGAAAGGTATGTTTATGGAAGGAAGAGAAAAGGATGGGGACAGAGTTGTTTTACCTACTCTTCTTCTAAATGCCGATTTTCTGCTCTTTCTCCTGAACAGCCATTTGTCACTATAAACTAGCAGCAAGTGGGAGGGTGACGGAAAAAGGGTAACAGGAAGAAGAATAAAAATGGCTAAATACAGTTTTCTGGTTAAAGCTTCATAAACCTAAAAGGGAGAGCATTTTAGTCTTAGGCCAACCCACCAGGGTTACACTTCTGGGCCAGGAATTTTTAGTGCATCGATATAGGCACAGGTCTCTCTTAATCTCCCTTCTTTGTAGGTTGAGACATGGAGATTATTAAAAAGATCACCAGCTTAGGATGAAAAATTCAAAATGTTATGCCTGTCTTTAGGGAATGTAATGGAGTTCGGAAACCACATTTTCCTATTGTCCTGCCCCTCCAACTGACCAGCAAGGATTTATTAAATGGTTGCTCTGGGCCCAAGTTATAAAACTCTGGTCTGAACTGGTCACTGCTCTTCAGTCTGGCCTCCTACAGTCTCTTTTCAGGTATGAGGGGATGCTGGCAGGGCTCAGGCTGAATGGAAGCTGTGGTCCGAGTCCCTGTGATCCAACGGCTGGTTCCGAGCCCACATCCCTGTCCGCAAGGATCAGGAGATGGGTATGGAGACAGCGCCCAGATGAATCAGCCGAGCTCTCGTGTTTTACTGTAGGCTCAGGCAGAACCAAAATACCACCATCACAATTTAGTGATTTCACAGGGCACTGGGTGTTTTTGTCATAAATCTGGGGTCTGGAAATATGTTATTTACCTGATCAGAGGACTTGGAAGATGCAAAGTGAGCAATTGGAATGTTGGATTAAAAGTGCATTACTTTTGCTTCACAAAGAGTGTTTAAATAACTTTCTTATTGTATAAACTTACCTTTCCACTAAAGGGTCTTTTTTAGGAACATAAAAGTAGGTTTAGAAAAAAAACCCAAGAAGTGTTTAGTATTTGATTTAAGCCGGAGGGTAATCACTTAATTCACACAGGCTCTGTTACACCACTGAATAGTTGTGTAACCTGCATATTTATTAGCCACTGAGCACTTTCTACATGCCAGGCCATTGCTATATGTTTTATATCCATTATCTCATGAACTGATCACAGTAATTCTTTGAATGGGTCCTCATATTTTCTCCCGGAGGAACCTGGGGCTTAGGGCCCAATAGCAATTGCTAAATGTCCTATAATGGCATGATCATGATGGCGGCTAAGATTCAGTGTGAAATAAAAGCCAGAATAACAACCTCCCACAGTGGCTGTGTGGAATAAATGGGGATGTATACATACATTTATATATACACTATACAACCTGCACACACGTAAACCCATGATAGGTATACATGTATATCAACATAAAGCTAAACAATTAAAAAATAAAAATTGTATGTTTATGTGCATGTCTGGCATATAAATACTATTTGATAAATAGAATTATCTTAGCAGGGATCACCTTACTACAGCGACCAATTTGCTTCTGTAAAGGAATATGCAAGCATAAGGAAGTCGAGGAGGAAACAAAGCAGCTTTCATTCGAGGGTTGCTAACACACTCCTAAGGTGGAGTTCTCATTACTTCTTAGCAGCTGCCTGCTCAAAGTTTCCTCAAACTTGTCTGTCTCCTGCTCCTTAAATGAATTATTCACTGATGGAACTCTTCTACTTTACCTCCGGAAATGGTGACAGAGCTTTTAACCTCTCATTCAACTCACAGTTAGAATGAGACTCTTTTTTCCCACAGGGCCTGGCCCTGGCAGGCCTTGAGCCTCTTAGCGGCAGGGACTGATGTGGCCAAGATTGATCTCCCCAACCTGGTGCAGAGCCCGCAATGGGGCATGAGCTCTGCTGCCTGCCGCCTCCATGTGGCTTAGGCAGAAGGCCCTGGATGCCTCCAACGGGAGATCCCGGAAGACACCACCCACCATTGAATTCTGCTCCAGGAGAGGAAGATCCCTGGACTGCAGGGTCCTTCTTCTACCCTCTCTTTCTCAGCATTTCTCAAGTCTTAGCTTGGGTTAATTTTTTTCTGACGGAAAATATATTAGGAGCGATCTATTAAAAATGGATAAATGGATTCCCTAGTAGATCAAAAAATACAGCATAAAAACTGAAGTTAGTTTTGTATGATATCAGTAGGCTAACAGATAGCTAGACCACGGAGGAGCACAGGTTTCACTTCACACTCTGCCCCCGCTGCTATGACTGTATGATAAATGTAGCTTTTCAAATCAGGTAAGAAGGAGAGACTAGTCTACAGTATACATTTGGAGAGAAAAATATTTCCTCTCTGATGTTCCAAATAAAATCCAAGTGGATTAAAATTCAAAACCTAGAAACTAAATTGTACTACAAGTCATTATAGGATAATAGTCTTAAAATTTTGACATCAGATTAAAAATCCCTACGGGGAAAATAGGCATATTTGAGGCAATAGTGAGGGTATTGCAGAGGGCATGTGGTCATATGTTACTTAGGCTAGAGAAAAACACTAACAAGAAAAATGTCTAGAGAAACCATTTACATATTATTTAGCTACATCTCTGTGTTATCTCTCTCTTTGTAAAAAATGGGATGGTGTAGTGACTTCACCATGGGCTCCCTTTCAAGTTGGTAACTTCTGGACAATCTCAGCGTGTCCCTCTCTCCTTACTCACTTCCCTTCTCATTCCCATCTCTTCTCTCCGCTCCCCTTTCCTTCCCATCTGCCTCTTGAAACACAGGGTAGAATTTTAAAGCACAATATAACTTTAACTTGTATCAGGACTGTTTCTTTTATTAGTAATTCATTTTTTTGGTCTTTGTAACGTGTGTCTCGAAAGCCTCCTTCCTCCTCACTTTTTCTTCTTCTCAAAAAGAGCATAAGGGACTGATTTTAAAAATGGCTTTTAAACACCCAGGATTTATTTTAAGTTGAAATATAATGTTGACTAAAATAGCCCATCCTTAGACTCTAACATGTGTGATTTTTGTCACAACTACTATTTTGTATTTTTTTTTTTCTGTCCAGTGGCGTGTCAAAAAATTCCTTAGATTTTGACTTTTGGCTGATGTTTATAGCTGAAAATTATTTCCACCCCTATTTAGGGAAAGAGAAAGTCAGGGTTGAAGGAGCCCTAGAATCTACTTAGTCAAATCTCCCATCCCAAACGAATTTTCTCCACAAAATCCTCTTCTGAGCCATTGATGTGTTTATTATCACAGCTGCCCTAGCTTGTGCAAATGAGGCAAAGATCAGGGAACAGGGCAGAGAAACAGTACGAAGGGGAGCCGTGACGATCTACATATTATGAAATGTAGCTCAGATTTTTTTTTTTAACACCATCCTACTATTGGTGTTAAAAAAAAATCTGAGCAGCAAAAATCTGAGCAGAAAAAAAGCCAATTGCAGATTGTTTTATAAAAGACTTTACTGTCTGGGTGGAACTTCTGTTCTACCCTGCACACTAGGTAATAAACTTACGTGGCAGCATCAGAACATTTATGAGAATGAATTATTCCTAAATTATCAGCTCATATTATTATATTGATGATCACTTTTGCTTTCTCTCCCAAAGGTGCTATCATCTCTAATAAAGCAGTTTATACAAGTTTTAAGTGAGACTACGTTGCCCTAGAAAACTAGCTTTATATTGCTTTAATAATAAAAGAGCAAAATTAGGCAGACTTTTTCCAATACCCAAGTCTCTAGATCAAATGCAAATCAGCCTCCCCTATGGCAGTAGGGAAAAACAGTGAGATTTAACTCTGCACACGGTGTAGTATGAGGGAGCCCTGGGTTGATCTATCAAAAGAGCCAGATCAGATGCTGGAATCTATTCCCAGGCTCTAAGTCTCCCCTCTGCCCAACAGTACAAATTCTTCCTACAAGAATTTGGGTCTCTAGAAGACAGAAGAAGTGGAAAATAATGATCCTACCTTTGATGCATGGTGGTCATGATATGGATAACAAAAAAGTTCTTTAGTCTAGTAAAAGGATGGTTAATGGAATGCTTTGGACTTAAATGAAGCAGATTGACTCTGTGGAAAAAACAAAAAGAAATGACCCTGAGGGGAGAAAGAGACCTTCATAAATTTCATCCTGCATCACGTGGGACAGAAGAGCCACTGAAATGAGTGTTGGTACAAGTCCCTTATCATGATGCTGTTTTGGACAGGTTCTGCCGAAGACTTAAAACCACAGCACTTTCAGAGTTGATAATTGCTTGGAAAGAATCTACTTTCTGCTCATTGAAATCTAAGTGAAAGGAAGAGGATCCTGTCCACAGAGTTTTAATTTGCCCGAAAGCCTTAATCAGATGATGAGTTTTCCTCCGTGGACCCCTCTCTTAGTCTGTCCAGAAGAGCAGCCGCTAAAGCTGAAAATGTGGGTGGATAAATATTCCTTACGGGGAAAACATGCAATACGTACACAGTGGCAAAGCCTCAGATGGTTCTGTTTTCTGTGTGGGATGTAAGGAGGTAGTCTTTGCCAGTGAAAAACAGAAGGTGTCATAATTTACCCTTTTATCAAGAGAGTGAGCTGAATGGGTGCTGTCATCTGACTACTGGGTCCGAAATCAGAAGGAGGGATGATTTTTCACACAAACTTGGGTTCTTGGGAAGGAGGGAGGGAGAGGAGGTGTGCGGGAGACCGGGCAATTTCCCTCCTACAGCAGAACAACTATTGCCCACAGCGCAGTGTCCTGCATCATCTCTCATTGGATGCCGCCAGTTTATTTTACTCTGTAACTAAATCTTGGAACCCTCCCATGCTGGACCAGTTTCTCATTCTTGCTCAGAGATTTCTATGGTGGCCAGCGGGCTGCTGTGGAGCCGCTGTAGCTGTTGTTGGTCGGGATGGAAAAGCTACGTCCTGATACCCCGTGTCCCTTTCATTGCCTTCTTAAAAGGGAGGCTGGCCACCGTCAGCCAGGACAGTCCCTTGGCTAACTGCCTTTTATCTTCTGTACATCTCCTTTGTCCTCATGGTGAATTTGAAGATCACAAAACATGACAAAAATAAGACTACTTTTGGTCAAACAAGTGATTTCGACATAGATTTTTTTTCCCGGGTGAGGTGGATAGTTTAGTCAGGGAATTTATCCCCCTCCCTACCTCCATGTCACTTTCAGGCCATGAGGGCAGACAGTGCTAATCTCATAAGGTGCAGTCAGTCACCTGCCTTGGATCTGAAAGGAAGGAGTTCCACCGAACCTGGCCAGTTCCTTCTTTCCTATTTTTAAGTGCGTCAGAGTTTTTTGAGTGCTTTTATGTACATTATCGCATTTGTTCCTCAAACACAGCTCTGTGAAAAGTACAGTGGATATTATTCTTATTAGGAATAACCTCAGAAATGTTAAGCTACTTTCCAGTATTACATAGCTAGCAAGTTTTGGCTATGGGAAGAAAGTTTACCTTCTGCTTCCAATTTCTATGCTCTTGGGGTCATCATGGTAAAAGAATCCATCAAAGTTAAACTGTTATTGTTTTAATATTTTGTAACTCAGTCATATTTGAATAGTTTAAATTTCTGAGCTGATTTTTCCGATTACAGAATATGATTTCCAATCACTGAATAATGTTTCTGATAAATTCCCAGCCAAGGAGAAATTGAAACTTGCCATTATATTTTCTTTTCATAGCTGTATAATTTAATTCTGGTTTAGATGAGAAGACAAAATTTAGCCAGTGAGTAGTACACCCTAATGTAATTGCTGATGTTTGTGAAATGCGAATAGCAGATGGATCATATCTTAAACAGTCAGTTATCCTGTTAAGTGTAACAGCAGTTTTTACAACTTTTGATTTCTGCAACGTGCCTTTAATATGTAGTAATAACTCTAAGGTAACCAATCCATATCAAGTAAATACTGTGTACTTTAAGCCTGTTTACTCAAAGTCCTAAACAACACATCGTACTGAATCCAAAACAAAGTATTTTTCTTTCTTTGTATAATCAAATGAACACATAGAAATTATGCCATTTTGAAAGAGTCTTACTTTGTGCAGAAAGTTTACATATACCATTTCCTTCCGTCTTTAATTTTATCACTGAAGAGATGAGTTAGAAAAGTAACTTGCTCATAACCACTGTTTGAGCAAGTAACTGTTTTAGTTGTAAACATAATATAATCCTGGGTTTTCTCTGCATCATACTGTTTCAAAAATGAAATCACTGTTTAGTTCTTATGAATTTGCATGTAAACAAAATCACA
Source organism: Hystrix cristata (assembly GCA_004026905.1). Lineage (NCBI taxonomy): Eukaryota > Metazoa > Chordata > Mammalia > Rodentia > Hystricidae > Hystrix > Hystrix cristata. The sequence continues at coordinate 3,991 of PVJO010014663.1, read as the reverse complement.
AAGCTTCCTTATTTTGGAAGATCTAAAGGAAACACAGACAGTGGACACAGAGAAAAGATCATTCTTTTGAGGAAAGCTCAGTGTAAATTAACTTGTAGAGAGGAATTCGTGACTAATGAGGGACATGATCAAAGAAAGTGACCTACTGAATGATTTCCACCCATATTTATAAAATCAAATAATCTTTTATCTTGTAATTATATGACCATGACTAAAAGCAATAAACGGAAATATTTGCCATGCTTATTATCTGGCTTTATATGAGCTTGGGGTGATGTACAAAGGTGGCACGACTTGAGAACTAGAGAGTGGGACCTCTAAATTTGGGACAAACTTTCAATTAAAAAAAAAACACACTTTGGGAAGATCCAGGGGTGGAAATGGTAATGCATTTGGCCTTAATTAATAGTAAGTGCTAACACTGTAATTTCAAACAGTGTTCCAAACAGGAGTGACATCTATATCCATATCTCTATCTATCCATCCATCCATCTATCCATTACATGTTAGCCAAGTGACTTTGAAACCAGCAATTGCTTTCTCTGAGCCTCAGTTTTTCATCTTTAAAATAGGTTAACTGCAACTCATGGTAGTGCAAACACATATAGTCCCATCACTATGGGAGGCTGAGGCAGGAGGATTACAAGTTCCAGCCCAGCCTGGGCAACTTAGTGAATTAATTAGGGTGACCTTGTCTCAAAATAAAAAAAATGAAAAAAGTGCAGGGATGTCGCTCAGTGTGAAGGCCCTGGGTTTAATCCTGAGTACTAGAAAAAAAGGAGTAACTAATTCCTACCTTAACTATTTTATAGGTTCACTGTTAAAATCTACTGAAAAAAATCATCTTAAGGACAACTGTGCTTACCGTATGCATTCTTTCAAAATCGTGCTATTCTGAAGACTATCAATAGCAAAGGTCATAAAATATTACATTACTAGATATCTTTTCTCTGAAATGTTCTAACTACAAGCATGTGCTTTCAAAATTATCTTACTTTCTCCAGACTTTCTCCTGTTGGATATGATTTGCACTATAAATTGCTGTACCAGTTTGATAATTTATTTTTTGCTTTTAAAATTTTGCCATTTTTAATATCATGCAATAATCATTTTCCAAGACAACAGAAAAACTTTCAAAGGTAATTGCACAGGATACATACAAAGGGAGACAGTGTGGTTGCTCAGTACATATTGTGTGTGTGGGTGGCAGGGAAGTGGGGGGCTAAGCATAATAGTTTATTAAAGATGAAAGAGAATTTCAGGTGGAAATTTGTTCATTGCATTTGTGGATTTCACTGTCTCAAAGGGTGACAAAATAATTCTCATAAGGAAAGGGGAACTCCACAGAGTTCACTTTATTTACAAATATTCCTTCAGCATTACTTCCCAGATATGTATGTAACATACTGGAGGCTGCCTGTATGGCAGTAATAGAATTGGAAACTCAATTGCTGGGTTATTTCAGAGAGCATATATCAGTAACTTTAGCTCTTACCATGGTGAGGAAAATGTTGGCAGAAAAGAAGAGACTTATAAAGAGCATTAAAAAAAAAAACAAAAACTCTTTTGTCCTTTGAATTCCAAGATGGGAAATTCCAACTGGAGCAAGATTGCTTAGGTTCCTACCGAGTACATGGCTCTATTTTTCCTGTTTAAGCAAGTGGGCTGTCCAATGTACTGAACTGAGAAATTCGGAGTGGCCCACATCATTAGGTTGATTGAAATAATGACACTGTGACAGATAATTATGTGGCAGAGGACCACAGCACTTGAAATCATTTTTCCTACTTAGGCATACTGGAGGTTTCCAGTGGGTCTCCCTTATCTTCGTCATTAAGTTGCAAGCTCATTTGAAGTTTTTCATGCTTGCACATTTTCTTCCTTCCCTATCTCCCAGGTGTATTGCAAACTCATGGCAAAGCTGTTTTTTGTTTGTTTGTTTGTTTGTTCATTTTTGTGGTATGGGAGATTGAAGTCAGCGCCTTCACAATGACCTGTGTCTCCAAACTCTGTTTTTATTTTGAGATAGGATCTAACTAATTCACTAAGTTGTGTGAGCTGGGCTCAAAATTGTGATCCTCCTACCTCATCCTTCCAGAATGCTAGGATTATAGGGATGTGCCACTATCTCTATCTGGTAAAGCTGTTTTATATCCAAATTGTCTGGCTATAGGCAATGCTTATACATTTCGCTGAATAACAGACCTTGTCAGTTCCTCCTATAATGTAACTATTAAAGGACAAGCCCAAAGGAAGACTGGGTTTGCTTTATTTTGTAAATACAACTCACATCTCGTTCCAATTTACATTATATAAATTATTAGTGCCACATATCTTCTAGATCATACTAATCATAGGATGAGCTGTAGAAAATATGATGACTAAGTAAAGACCATATTTATACATGTGGGACAATTAAAAAAGTAGAACACATGAAAAAAATTGGAATGAATTAGATATTGAAGTTAAAGGTCATATAGTACTTCAGTGTTTTAAAACTTTGTTGTTTATATGTGGAAGAAAACAGAAGCAGCTGTGACATTATGGAGACAGTACAAAATGTTTATATCAGAAAATGGCTAGCCTTGATCTCCTGGGAAAGCCATTTAAAGTCTGAATTTCAGTTTCCTAATCTACAAAGTGATAGAGATATAATATGCATTGCACAGTCTTGTTGAATGGGTACACTCTTTGAGGCAATTCGGATAAACTTTTGTGCAAGTTGTAACGTAAGATAGCACACTTTTTTGTCAAAGCTCCTTTTCTTCTTACCAAACTCCATTGATTCTATTACTTATTCTCCCTTCTCTTTGTAAAAAATAAAACTGCTTTATTTCATACTTCTTTTGACAGTTATTTCTTTGTGAAGCTTGTGCTGTTTTAGCTGCTACCTTTTGCTTCCTTTTCCACTTGCTCTTTGCTCTAGAATCAAATGTTCAGTTTTTCTTTCCCTTCACAATAGCTACTAACAATTATGTAAAAAGACCTGAGAAATAAAAGCCTTTGTTACAATGAGTTATTAACAAAAGAAACTTTAATTTTAACAAGAACAAAAAGGAGTCATCATTACTATTGGTCACTGTCCAGAAAGAAGTTGGAAATATTTTAATTATAATGAACTTCTATTGCAGTGGAGTTCATTTTAATGAGATGACTTTCCAGTCTTATCTTTTCTGAAATATTTTCATATTTTATTCACTCTATCACTTTTAGACTAAGAAAACATTTAGATGCTTTTTTTATCACAGGGCACTGTGAAAGATTTAAAAATGATGCATAAAACATAATTCTTCTTTATAGTTTACGAATTATCTTCCTAACGTAACTGTGAATACATGAAAACTAGAAAAATCTTAAGAAAGTAACTTAAAAATGAAACTTTAGAAAAAATGGGTGAGAGACTTTCAAGAGAGTGATGACATCTAAGGAATTCCAAATATATTGGGGAGCAGTGACAGAAACCGCTTCATTCAAAGTAGGAAAAGAAAGATCATCTGTAAGGAAAGAGTCAATGCAGACAAGCTTAGACGCCGTAACTAACAAAAAAGAAAAACAGACATGCTACATTCCAGGTATCTTGCTCAGTGCCAGCAGTAGAGCAGTGATTTTATAATGGGTATTATGGAAGTTTTGCTTCATGATTTTTTCTTTTATCTTCAGCCCCTTTGTGGTGTGAATGAGGAAAGAAAACATGCAGTGAAAAAACAGGAGTTGAAGGAAGCGTAGATGGACAAGCCATTGGTGGACCCAGTTCCATGTTGCTTCTTAGGACACCTGAATTTTGAGATAGGAGTTTTGATGTTTTTAACTCTCTCAGAAGGTCAAAGACAACAAAATCCATGCTCCTAAATATTTACTCTGGTATAATTTTTAGTTCACAAAGTGTTTTCGTATAAACTCTCTTTAAATTCATGAGTGCCTACTGTGCTCAATGCACCACACGGTGAAGAAAACATGTTTTCCTAATCTGAGTATGTTTATATTATGAAGA
>PVJO010014662.1:0-47494 GCA_004026905.1 Hystrix cristata | reverse complement strand
ATGAGAGGAGCCTTCCCTCAAGAGAGACTCTGACATCTGTTGAGAAAATGTTGCCAATTTTTCCATGATTGGGTAACATTCATGAAGAAAACTGCTGCAACTTGATTCTCTGAATGGAACCACCAGTCTTATTTTTCTAAAAGGCACAGGACTGAATGGAAAACTCAGTTCATCACACAATCTCACTTCCTTAACGATGTATTTAAATTGTCATGCTGCCATTTTCTGTAATACTCCATCAGCAACAATATGCTTCTCAGAATCATTTGCCAGAATCATAGTTATGAGATTTCATATGGCAATAAGATCAGACAGGGAAAAGCAAAGGAAGAAAGTAAATAATAACGTTTTAAGTAGCCACATATGACTAGACAATACTACTGCATTTATACTATTTCTTTCTTTGTCAGACCATTGATTTTATGAAAGGGATGGTATCTGTTTTGCTCATAGAACATAGTTATATTCACAGCCTAGGAGAGTTCTGGTATTTGGTAGATTTTTAAAATAAATAAATAAGTTTATTTATTTATTTTACAGAAAAGTTAAGATTATTGGTTTTAAATACTTTATTTTTTGATCTTTTGAAACATGGTTTGTTATGTAGCCCAGGCTAGTCTTAAAGACAATATATACCTCTTGCTGGAAACAAACTCACAAATATTCTTTTGCCTCAGCCTCCCAGAGTGCTGGGACCTCAGGTGTGTTCCACCCTGCCCAGCTCAAGACTCTTTTAAAGCAGTTTTAGGTTCATGGAAAAATCGAGAAGGTACAAATAAACATTTTAAGTAAAAGAACCATCATGCAAGATTAACATAATAAAATTACAAAAATGAGAAATCTGAGTTCATATTTCATATTCATATGAATCTGAGCTCAATACAAAATTAAGAGTGATACATTGTGTGTAGGTTTCATTCAGAACTCAATTAACTTGGAAAAACTCAGGTTGAAAGCTTGACTACTGATACATCTGACAAGACATATATTATGGCCTTGAACTAACTATGGCTGTTTAGTTCTCCAATATTTGGATCATACATCCTGGAACTATACTTAATTTCTATTGGTAAAGAACCCCAGACTTTCTTATTGTTTCAAAGCTTAGTCTGTTAGTAGATTAATAGTCACAAAATCTCAAATGTGAAAAAACTGAACCAGGCAATCCATATGGATAATGTTATCTTATTGAAGAATAAGAACCCACTTGTGTTTCTATTAAAATTACAACAAAGATTTAATTTATCCTGCAATGGTATTATTTATGGTTTATACCATAAGATATTTTAGCTACCAAAGGATAAATCACTTGTTCTAAGATAGATTTAAAGTAAAATACATGAAAAATATCCTATGTTATTTATAAACTCACAGGACTAGTCAGTGAAATAACATGTTGTCTTCTTACCCTGGAAATCCATACTGAAGACAAATCGTTCTCTGAAACAAGACACTATATGTAGTATCTCCATTTTCTTCAAAAAAGGACTCTATTCAGAATGTATCCACTGCAGATTTTTCATAGTGATATTTTGTTAACACGGATATAAACTATAGCAGGCCACAATTCTAAGATGATCCCCCAGATCCCCACAGCCAACATACATGACTTGCATAATCTGCAAGGCTGTGATTCTGATGAATCTTATTCCATGGTTATATGATGTTTAATGACTCAGTTGTCTTTTACAAAGGGAGACTATCTGTGTGGGACTAACCGAAGCACAAAAGCCCTTGAATCTGAGTCAGGGTCAGAAATAGAAATCAGAGAAGGATTCCAGTGAGAGAAGATTCTCCATTGCCAGTCCTGAAGATGGAGAAGGACACGGGACAGGACCTGAGAGAAACCTGTAGGAACTGAGAGTGGTCCTGCTCTCTAGCCAACAGTAGGTAAAAATATGAAATTCAGTCCCCAAGAAACTGAATTCTGCCAACAATCTGAATGAGTTCGAAAGTGGATTCTTACCCTAAACCTTCAAGATAGTATTTGGCACATGTTGACTTCAGGCTTATGAAAACTTGAAAAGAGAGCTCAACCACATGAGGCAGGGACAGTAAAATACTAAATGGGTGGACTTTTAACTGGCAGTTGGTGGTAATTTGTTACAAAGCAATAGGAAAAGAATACACTTAAGGCAAAATGGAATATAACAACTTCCCACAAGGAATGTAAACATTATGTACTACACACATGCATTAATAAACTAAAATAGTAAAAAAAAAATCAGTATGTTAAGAACTGGTCTTCCAGTAAATCAAAATAAAAAGATGATAAATTTGAGAATTCTAAACACAATTATTTACAACTCTAATCCACTGAACAGGAAAATAAAATAAGCACAACTTTGGAACATACATAACGGGTTCTAGGACAAAAGAAAGTGCCAGGTCTGCTTAATTCTGGATGTACAGCCTGCTGGCACAGCAACTACTCTCTCAATCACAGTTGCATTTCCCTGGTGCCTACAGCTCCGACCCTGCAAGGCCAGAAACAAACTAACATTTCTATTCGTCTTTACAATGTCAGCTATTTCTTTGCATTTGTCAAGCTCAAATTCTTGAAAGAAAAAAGCTTGTATAATTTTCAGTTTAGCAGATTTAAAACACTGAGTAGGAATCCTTTTGACCTATAATTTTTGAAATCATAATTCTAGATTATACTAGTCAAAATATTATATGAATTAACTAAATTTGTGTTCATACTATAATATACGTGGAAATATTATTTCAGGTGAAGCCCTGTAAAGGTCACAAAGATACCTGTAAAAATCCATTAAATTCAACTACACCTCTGGATTGGTGATGGAGATTTTTCCTCAAACATTTGAAAACTGACATCATTCTGGCCTCTTACTGAGAGTAAAAACTGGTAGCCAAGCGAGGCAAATATCCAGAACTGACTCTGCTATTCTATCAAGCAGAGAGCATGCCAATAGACAATGTATAATCTGCCAGGCTGTGTCCCTGCAGTGTTCTGAGTTAGACCAGATGCCCAAGTGATGGCTCACTCCTGGGTCAGAGGAAAGGGTAGGCCAATGACATTCAAACCACAATAAATAGATTTCTCAGTTAGTCAGAATAGATGCAAGATAAAGAGACAGAGAAGAGTTGTGCCATAATTCCACCTAGCTCAACAGTCTGTGGAAAAATCAAGGAAGGAGGTAATATGAAGAAACTATTATATTATGAGACCAAAAAAAAAAACCCCTTTTTTCTCAGAAGAACAGTCCTGTAACCAATATGAAAATTGCAAAACAAAACAGCCCCACCCACTAAAAAGTAGCCATTAGAGGATAAAACACTATAATGGAAGTTTATAGGTACAATTTCTTGGTCTATTTTGATCATTGTACAACTTTTATAAATTCATCATTTTGTCACTTTACATTGAGTGTGAACTCTGTTCCAAGACAGACTTACCAGACAGAAATATCAGTCCTGGGGAAAAAAAATGAATTAGATGCCACTGGAAAAACGGCTAACACTTTTAGGTCACTACATCCAGAATCAGGGTGAATATACGCACACAGTAGGAGAAATAACTGACAACTTGGTGATCACAAATTGCTTTAAAGTAAGTTAAAGTGAATGCAAACTTAATTCATATCTAGTATTTTGTAATCCCCATATGCTGTGCCAAGTGGCCCCACTAAGTTGCAATTTGACAAATCTGCCCAGAGTACTCAAAATGACTCACTAGCAATCACAGCAGGAATGTACAGAATCTATCTTAAGATTCAGTTTCTTTTCATGGCAACTGAAGGGACTGCCAGCTACATTCAATATCAAGTTTTCAGACTCTCCAGAAAGAATTCTGCCCCATTGCCAAACACTTACTTTAAGAACCTCATTGCACAGGTGATGCATTAAAGAACATTTTGTTTCGTAAAATTCACCAAAAGATTACAGTCTGGTACTAAATGCTGATTTTTAACTACCAACAAGAAGAATATTAGTGGAAAAACCGAGATAAAAGATCTTAATAGGTTTTTCCAATAGTAAAGCAAAGAAGCAAATAAAAACATATTAGCTGGTTCTAACATTTTACTAACTGATCCTCCCATTTGTTATCTGTGTCTATAAAAGGAATTAATACTTTCCAAAAGCAGTTAATTTACACAGCTAGGTGAACTACTGGGAGTCCAAGTGTCTAAATAACCCATATGAAAAGATAAACATTGGGATTTCTCTCTACTCCTACTACTGAAAAAAAGAAAAAAAAACCACCATCTTTGAAGTCAGACAAATATGACTTAAAATATCACTAGCAATATGGCTGTGTATGTTGTCAAGCCTCTCTGCACTTATTCCCTCCTATATTAGATGTTGATCAATGTTTGTTTAATGCATGACCTACAGGGAACAAAACTGTATATACGTAATGGAAGCACAGAACTTTTTATACAGCGAGGTGGTCAGTGAGTTAACAAATTCCTGTATTTTTCTTTTCCAATCCCAATCCAATTTTAGTATAGTATAGGCACGTGGCATTAACTGTACCCTCAAACTCGCCTGCCATCTGCAGTAATTAGGTAAAGAAAGAGAAAGCCCAACATGGGAAATTAACAGGTCAATCTAGTAATGATGACTTTCAAAATTGAGTGACTTTTGTTCTCATGCTACAACACTGCAAGTCACTCCCTATAACCACAATAATTTCCGGAGCTGTACATCTTGGGGCTCTTCACTGAATTCCAAGAGTCTAGCAGAAATGTGCCTTTATTAAATCCATTCAGTCTTCTGGCAGAATCCCACAAGAGCAAGCACTTTCTTTTTTACATAATTTCCTCCCTAAATGAAAGGTTTGTGTACCAACGTACCTATTAACATACAGATCAGTATAAGACAGAAATAGTGCACATATCAAATTATCCTAAGCTTCAGTCAGGAGGGGGTGACTGAGAGTGTCACTCCTCTGAGCTTTCAGCTCACAGTTGGTGGCAAAGTGGAGACTTTTCTGGCTTGCTCTCCATGTCTCTTCCCCACCTGCAGTCCACCCCAATCCCAAAAGGCTCCACAGGAATTTGTTAAGCAAATGTCTACAGCATCTTTCTTAAAACTAAACCCTTTCACATGCTTCCAAGAGTTATGATCTAAGGAATTCTGGAAACTCCTTGATTTTACACCTAGTTTTCTTAATCTGCAGTCAGTCTCCTGTGGCTACTCATGACAAACATCAGGCTCTTCTAATAATTGAATAAATCTATCTACAGTGCCCATAGAAAGTGCTAAGCTCAAGAATAAAAAATTCTGTGCTTATGTATTACTTTACTCAAGATTATAAAAACTTTAGAATATAACAATACTGTATGGACATTAATAAAAAGTAACAAGTCAGTAAGAAGACTTCGCAAAAATATAGGAGAGATAAATATGATTGTTTACTCAACAACTTGTGCTAGCTCTTAAAGTCTTAGCTATAAAGTAGCTGTTTAAAAAGACAATTCTATTTATAGTACAAAATTTTGGCTTTTGAAATCTAAATTTAAAGCATCATAAAACAGATCTCTATTATTTCAAGCATACATACAGACAAACATACTACACAAACACACCTACACGTGTATTCACCCACTTTTCAATAATTTATATACATTATTCATAATAATGAACAGTCTGGTCTTATGCCTACTTAATACTCAAAACTAATACCCATAGTTACATCTATCTTCATGTACAATAAGCCATGTACTTTCTGAGCCTTTTGTAGCTAATACAAACCAAATTTTAGATCCACGAAATGAACATGTGCTTTGGAAGTATTGTGATTTAATAAAGACACAAGTGGCTTGTAACTCTACATCTCATCAAAACCACAGAAATTGTTAAAAAGAATGAGAAGATTACAGACTGCATGTAAGATAAATGCAGGGACATCCTCTTAAAGTGAACTTGGGGAGCCAGAAAACAGGCTAGGGGAGAGATCTTGTTTTCTTCTCACAAATCCCACCTTGTCCTGGTCTTCATATCCCCACGTATCCCTAATCTACTCATTCTAGTATCACCCTTGCCCAGTCACATAAATTTGTACTTAATGTCTCTGCTTTACCATCATTCATTTCCTCTAACAGCCCACTAAAGAAGAATGACCACATCATATAGTCAAAGCAAACTCTGACTGAAGAGTAAGGCCTACATTCTGCGGTTTTTATCACCTCTGACATGAATTTCCAGAGGATCCTGTCACATTAGTTCAGTGCAATTACTGGAGATATTAACTTGATAATATGCACTGCAGAAAGTCTAACATACAAAGAAGGATAGCATATAAACAGTTCCTAGAGGTCTCAGACCTTTTTTAATTTAAAAAAAAACAAAAATTCAAAAAAAAAAAGACTACTACAGGATGTTTTTGAAAAAGCCAGACCAAAAAAAAAAAAAAAAAAAAGAACCATTTTCCCTAGAGATGACACAGCAGAGGTCTTTTCTCCTTGCATTTCATAAGGTTACTTCATCAAATATCATCCTTATTTCCAGGCCTGTTCTGTTGCTCTACATTAAATATTTAAGGCTAATCCTCACTTCTCAAACAATTTTATGGATTAAGTCCTCACACATGTGAAAAGAAAACTGGAAGTGAAACAGTTCTCTAGTCTATTTTTCCAGAGATGAAACATAACAGATTATGACCAAGTAGAAGGTACTATTAACATTCAGTTTACCAGATAACCCCTGTCACTGTTTAATAATTCAATAAATCCAACCACATAATACTGGGGGGCATGTGAAAAATGCATGTCTTTCTGGAAGACCCCTTGACCACTATCTCACCTCATTTTGAGAAACAGCCTCGTTTTTGAGAATAATCAGGTTCCCAGCACTCTGCCCACTTTGACCCGTGAGGTGCCTATTGTCAGCCACTGCTGCTTGGGCTCCCCCAGGCCCTGGTCCCGTCTGGGCCCCTGTGTTGTAAAACATGAAAGTATCACTCCCTGAGCCTGTTGTCAGACAGGCCTTGTAGCAGTAGGTCTTGGTGAGGGAGCCGTTCCCTCGAACCTCAATGAAGTGAGGCTGCACTTTGAGGCCATGTGGTAACCTGGCATCGATGTTGTTGTTGGCCTGCTTGTACAGCTCTGCAGGGCACCTCTCCCTCACTCCACAGAAGCCTCCACAGCATGCAGTGCCGTATGCAGTGTAATGGTAGCACTTGATGATGCTCAAAACAATGATTGTCAAAAGAAATATAAAAGACACTGTGCTTAATGCTATTATCAGATAAAGTGTGATTTCAGAGTATGTCCGAGGGTTCTTAACATGTCTCTGAGTATCAGGGAGGACTTTAGAAACCCTGTCCACCACCGCTACTGTAATGGCCACCGAGGCTGAGAGTGGCGGCTCTCCATTGTCACGGACCACCACAGTCAGATTGAAAGTGGTACCACTCTCATCGCCTATCTTCCTGGTAGTCCTAATTTCTCCTGTGTGGAGCTCTACTTTAAAGATGTCCGAGTCAGAAGTCTGGGCTAGATGGTAAAAGAGCCAAGCATTTTGCCCAGAGTCTGAATCCATGGCTATGACTTTGGTGACCAGATAGCCAGCAGAGGCAGTTCGAGGCACCATCTCAATGGCTGCTGATGAATTGGCTGAGGTAGGATACAGAATGTGAGGGGCATGGTCATTCATGTCCACCACATACACATTGGCGGTCACAGTGCTGCTCAGTGGTGGGGTCCCCTTGTCTTGGGCCTCCACAGTTACAAAGAACTCCCGAAACTTCTCATAGTCAAAGGAGTTGACAGCATAAAGGCTGCCACTGGCGCTGTTAATGGAGACATAGGAGGTGACTGGCAGCCCTTGAATCTCCCTCTCCAGGAGGGAGTAGGTCACCTCTGCATTCTCCTTTTCATCTGGGTCTGTGGCTTGCACAGTGCAGAGCAACACCCCTGGCAAATTGTTCTCCTCGATGTAGATGGAATAGGAGTCCTTCAGGAAGCGTGGTGGATTGTCATTGATGTCAGAGATCTTAACCTGCAGTGTCCGCTGGGATGTGAGCTGTGGTACTCCCCCATCAGTAGCTGTCACTGTGATGTTGTAGGCAGCCACCCGTTCACGGTCCAGCGGGCCGCTCACCACTAGTGTGTAGGAGTTTCCATAGCCATTCAGCCGGAAAGGCAGTGTGGCCTCCAGACTCAGGCTCACTTTCCTGTTGGGACCTGAGTCTTGGTCATTGACACTGAGAAGGGCCACAACGGTGTTGGGTGAAGCATCCTCAGGCACTGGGCTATATAGGTCCGTGAGCACCACCTCTGGTGCATTGTCATTTACATCCACAATGTCCACCTGCACCTTGCAGTGACCTGCCATGGGCACTGGACCCCGGTCAGTCGCCTGCACGTAGATCTGGTAGGAAGCAGCCTCCTCATAATCCAGCGCCCCACTTACTCGCACTTCACCCGTACTGGCATCTATGCTGAACAGCTGTCTCTCCCGGTCTGAGGTGTAACTGCTCAAGGAGTATCTGAGCTCCCCATTGGAGCCCTCATCTGGGTCTGAGGCGTTCAACTTCACCACCAAGGTACCCGGAGGCGCGTCCTCTCGCAGCTGGACGCGATAAGTGGACTGGTCAAAGGCAGGAGAGTTGTCATTAGTGTCCAGGACGCGCACAGAGATCTGAGCGGTGCCCGAGTGGGCTGGGCTGCCCCCATCCACGGCTGTGAGAACCAGGTGATGCAAAGCCGCCTGCTCACGGTCTAGGCCCTTGCGCAGGACCAACTCTAGCACCTTACTGTTCTCCTGCAGGGGTTTAAGGTCCAGCTCAAAGTGCTCGCTGGGGCTGAGCTCGTAGGTCTGTACCGAGTTGGTGCCCACGTCGGGGTCCTGCGCGCTCTCTATGTGAAAGCGCGCTCCAGGCGCCACCGATTCGCTTACCTGAAGCTGGTAGTCTGGCCGTGGGAAACGCGGTGAGTTGTCGTTGATGTCCAGGATCTCCACCTCCACGGCGCTCACCGCCACGGGGTTGTGTGCCAGCACTTCCAAGCTAAGCAAGCAGCGAGGCCGCTGCTCACACAGCGCCTCGCGATCGATGCGCTCGTTGACGAAGAGCGCTCCGCTCGTCAGGTCCAGCTCCAGGTAGCGAGGGCTGGGCGCACCCAGATGGTTGATGCGCAGGCAGCCTGGCCCCAAGCGCCGCAGTTCCAGCCCCAATGCTCTGGCCACGTTGCCCACGAGTGCTCCGGGCGCCTGCTCCTCCGGTACGGAGTATCGTAACTGGGAGGCCGCTGGGCCCGGCAGTAGCAGGAAAGGCAGCAGCAGCAGCAGCAGCAGCCAAGACAGGGGCCGCCGGAGTCCTGGATGTTCTGTCGCCCAAGGTCTGGTGCCTGCCTGCTCCATAGCCGCCGGCCGCGGCGGAGGCAGCCGGGCTGGGTCGGAGGCAGCAGCTTCGCCAGCCGCGCTCCACGCCCGGGGACCGCCTCCGCCTCCGCTCCGCCGCCCTGCGCCCGCGGCTCCCGGGCTCACGCGCTAGCACACGCCTGGGGCCGCTCCCCTCGTGGGCCGCCTCCTGGGCTCCTGGCCCCGCCGCCCGCGCTGACTCCCCATATCCCAGCTCCTCCACTCGCCTCGAGTCCTTCAGCGCGGCTCCGCTTCCTGCCGCCGCTCGGGCGGCCGCTGCTCCAGGGGGAGGGAAAAGGAAGGGGGAGGGGGGAGGGGGAGTGCTCAGCGAGTCCTGCGCGGATTCCGCACCGAGGTGGCGGATAGCGACCCCGGACCGCCCAGCCGCTCCAGCCCCGTCTCCTTCACCCCGGAGCCGCCGGATTCCAGCCGCCTGCTGGAGCATGGACACTCCCTTTCTCCCTACCCCCACCGGCCTATTCATTCAGTCTCCACTGTCTCTCGCCTGCTTAGCGGGTCTTGTAAGGAGATTAGTCGGGGAAGAGCAGTTAAGCCTCTAGAACTCCGACTATCACCTCCCCAAGAAAATATTTCCAAGCACAATCCAGGAAAATAAACTGAGCGGCAGCTCCCTCGGTATGGGGACCTGGGCGGTGGCTCTAACATTCAAAAGAAACCAACCGCAGGGGAGCCCCAGGGCTCCTGGGATGGGGAAGGATTATTTACCTAACCCCCCACCCCCTCCCCCCAGCTTCCTGGGAACGCTCTTAAGTGCTACAGAAAGTGCTTAACTAATGCACAGCGCTGGGAGTGGCAAGTGCCATCCTCTTGGAGAGAGGGAGCCTGAAACTAGCATCCTAGGGATCCAACACTCATGTCTGCTCCCAACCAAGTGGACGTTACTTTCGGTGTATGCCTGGGCAAAAGACCGATATGTCAGTTTTCAAAATACCTCTTTAAACAATTGGCTCCATGAAGCTGCAGGCAAGCCTGTTATTTGATCCATTTGGATCACAGTTGGGGGAAAATCTGGTAAAAATTTTAAGAGCTTCTTCCCTCAAGTGTTTTTTTTTTTTTTTTTAATCTTCAACTCTTTCATTTGTCACCCAAGACATTTTCTTTCCAGGTGATTTTAAAATTTTTCTTTAATGGATGACAATATCTTCAAGAGTCTGGAAAACCATTAAATCAAGAGAGTTATTGTTGGTCTTCCAAGCCGGGCTGAATTTGAACTCCATTAATACTCTGCAGTAAAAATCTGCTGTTATTAGGCAAAACGTGGGTGGCTGGGATTTCTCTTACAACAGCCAGCAATTTTCAATGGCTGCAGCTCATCTTCTATAAATATAAGGCTCCTATAGACTTCTGTGCCACCAAGACTCCCTTTCCTTTACTGCAGAGGCAACACAGTTTCTCTACAATGAACAAGAAAGCAGGAGCACAGGAAGCCGTTCTGTGCTGTGTCATTGCCTCTGCTTCTCGGTTCTGAATATTCACTCTTCCCAGGTCCTCTCCTCTCTCCTACAGAGGTTTAAAATCTATTGCCCCATGTGCAAAAAGCACTCACTAAAATGTCCTTTGTCTTCCTCATCTTCCAGCATCCTCTGTAGTAACTCTGTAGCTACTGACTGGAACAAAGCCAGATGTAAGACCTGACATTTGGCATACTTCTCTCCTTGAGGCGGCAATTTGGGCAATTTGGGGAGCCACGGTTAGGCTCCTAACACTCACATTTCAAATGCCTAGGCTAGCACATCCCTTTCTTCCACCCACCAAGTGCACTCACTAACAGGATACCAAGACCCCAGCTTCCTCTTATCAGGGCTGCTTCTTAGTTGTCCTCTTTGTTCCCTTAGTGGTGCAGAAGGGGAAGCAATTTTTATCAAAATCTATTCCTGTCTCCTTTCTTGGATCCCTGGCTTCTCCCTCTTCTGCCTGCATCTTCCCCAAACATCTCTCGGTAACTCTGTCTCTGTTTGCTTTCTCAATTTGATCTCAGGGAGCCTTAATCTCTCAAGTGCACAAATTGTAGACCTGGCCTATGTCCTCACCCATTACTTATTTCTGAAAACAAATGGCTTGTAAGTGGAATCAAGTTATGCGTTGTCAGGAAAAGTGACCTTTCTTCCCCTCAATGCCTCCCATCCCTCACAGTTGCTGCCACCTCTGCCCACAGCTCAGCAACCTGCCGCTGGGTATTGACCAGACATGCCCCTGTGCCCCTGAAAAGATCACAGGCACTTAAGGAAGAGATTACAGTTATAGAGGCTTCATGGTGTTTTTAATGGAAGCCTGAAAGTGTCATGTCTCGGAAGAAAAATCATGACTTGTCTTTCAGCAATCCTGCCATCTCTCAGCAAGGACAGCTTCCAGTTTGTCCATTTTGATGCTTCAAGATCATAAGCTCCAACTAGTATTTACTCCCTTGTTGACTGAAAAGGCAAACACAGAGACAACAAAATTAGACTCCTTTTCAAAGTCATTACACCAAAGAGTATACCATATACTATACTTGGCACCGCAACAGTTTTATTCTTCACACTATTATACAGAGGCTCCTGACAACCTTACCAATTGTTGGAATGTGATTTCTTAGACTGTTTGTAAGGGACCTTTCTATAAATATTCATACTAACCCCCTGATCACAGCATGATGCATTCCTTCCCTTAGACCTTCAAGAAACTGCAGTGATGAAGCAGAACAGTGGTTAGAACACAGAATTTGAAGTCCATTACAACCCTGTGGATGACTGTATGCTTTTGGCTTTTAACTTACCTAACTTCCAGTTTACTTCCATTAAATGGGGAAAATAGTATTAAGTAAACCTTAGAGAACTATTCTTATGATTACATGAGCTAATGTAGGTAAAGCAATTAGCATAGTGATTGATAAGTTATTATTATTGAGTGGCAGTGATGATCTTATTAAATGCAGCAATTCATCATCAGACATACCCTAGCTTGTAAGTCTATATATGATATAGCCCCTTAATATAAACATAGATAAGCACCTGTAATTATGCCATCTAGAAATCAGTAATAACTGGGAACATGAATGTGCACCAAAGTTAAGCTTTCCCAAAGTTTCCTTTCCCAATCATTTCTAAAACTTGTGCTATAGATTGAAAACAAAACCCAAAACAACCCCTGTTTATATCGCCAAGGAAAAGGAAATTCCACCATGAGAATTCCTTCAAAAGATTCGTTCCTTCACAAAAGATTCCCCATTCAGGATTCATAGAAATACCTTAGCAAACTGAGTGTGGACTCATTCCTAAATATGCTGTCATCTCCAACACCCAGTTTAGAGCTTGGCACTGAAGGTCTCAATTAAGGTTGTTTTGAAACGGAAAAATTTACAAAAATACTTGTGCAATTATAAGTAAAAATAGTCTCTTCTCTCTCCTTTTCAAAATCCTATATACATTTCAATGTCCAGCTCAAAACTCACCTAATCCATGAAACAGTATTGATTATAAACACAAGTTTTTTTCTCTTTCACAGTCTACAGCCTACCTCTGAATACTGACATGTGTCATTTTTTAATTCATCCAAATACTTAACTATTATCTCTCATTATAAGCAACCTAAAAGCTAGAGCTATGACATATTTGTATCTTCTTCACTGTATAGAAAGCTTATAGACTCTAAATAAATTTTAATTGCTCCATTTTCTTCAGATTCTATTTTTAGCAAATTCAAGAACGGCTGCTACAATGCAAGCACTCACACTTTGCTGTGTATGGACAAACCGTGTCTTACAGAAGGAAGGGCCAGGAGCCTACAATAATTTTACTATGGATTTCTTCCTTTAAAAATGTCAAATGAAGATATTTTTAAATGTTTTATAAAAAGTAGGAGAACTAAATACTACTAAGGAAGTTGCTGGACCCTAAGAAAGGCTCTTCCCAAAAATAATATGTTATCATTTTTAACTTTATATTAAAACTATAAATAATAAAATGAAGTGTTCTTTGCTCATAACTAGTAGGAAAAGTGACATGATTAAAGAAAAGCCATGATAATACAGGACACTATGTTTGTTTACCCCTGTGCTACACAAAACTTTGAAACAGTGTCCCTCAATTCTATTTCTTAATCATATTCATAAGATACATCTCTCATGAGATCATTGGGAACAGTAGTAAACCAATCACAACAAAAAAGAATTATGCTTATAAGAACAATACATCCAGTAAATTCTCCTAATTCATATGAATTTCTTTTTCCCTGTTATTAACATCAATACAAATCATTTTATTTTGGGAAACAAAATGACCTGGTGTCTTTTGGCTACAGGGCAAAAGGGTGTGCTCATTAGTTTGATCAGGTTTGGGGCTGACCTTTACAAAAGTATCCATCAAATAGGGAAGAACCTAGTCTTCAATTTTAATTCGTGAATTAGTGTTGCTCCACACATTGAGCACATGTCATATAACTAAAAAGGCCAACAGACATCCCAAAAGTTTGGTGTGATCCAAAGTAGTTTTAAAATTACATCTTGTTAAAAAGGAACAGGATTCCTGATCTTCACACATCTCAATATGGAAAATACTTTTCAATATGATTACAACATTATTTATAGGTATAGCACCCCAAAGATGGAGAGATTTAAAAAATTTTCCTATGAAATGAAAACTAAATTTTTTCACATGTTCCTTCTTCCAGATGGAATATACACCAGTAACGTATTTGGCATTAACATTTGGCGTTTGGGGACGGATTTTCTAAATTTTTAGTTTGGGGAAACTAATATGCTGTTGCTATTTGGCTGAGATGTCTGAAATTGCTTAGGTAAACAACAGGGACTCAAGCTATCTTTGAATAAGTATAAATAAAAAGGGACAGATAGGCTAAAGGTTTGGGGCATATTGTGCCATATTAACAGATAACGTCAAACTTTATTTCTCTATCACTATCCTTAATTTAGATGGTTTAACAAGAATCATAGACTACTGAAGGTTGAGATTCACTTAAAAAACATCTTACTCAAATTCTTATTTTTCAAAGAAGAAAATGGATAACTGGAACTTGAAACTCCAAGATCACTGAAGATACAAGACACATAAAAAGTGATATGTGTCAACTGTCTGTAGCCAGATAAATGATCTCCCAAGGTAGTAAAAGAATTTACAGATGTGACTAGAAAACTAAGTATCCTGTTTTCTATAACATGCCATGTGTTTTATATAAATATCTTCAAAAGTCTAATGTTACTAGTATAATTGTTTATGAACACTTAGAAACAAAGTCATTCTTACTAGGGACTACTTTGGCTTAACTAAAAACTGGTAACTTCAAACCAACCACACATAGTTAAAATTTTTTTTTTCAAATATGTGTTTTAGATTTTGCATTGATAGAATCATTGATAAGGGAAATGCTAAAGTCATAGTCTATCTGGACTTCATGGAGACAATTTAAAAAGTCTCCCAATATATTCATGAAGACAAATGAAGAAAGGCAGCAACATTGTGCAGTAAGTGATTTCATAGTTGTTTGAATAGCAGTGCCAGTGTTTATTAAAGAAATACTTCACCCTGTAAGGAAAGTTCTAATGGGGAACTATAGAGATCTATCCTTGGTCTTATTCTATTCAGCATTTGATCAATGATGCAAGACAAGGAAGAAGAAAGCATTCAGGCCAATCCAGCAGCAAGTTGAGCTCTTCTGGAACAAGAATCACAACTGTCTAGATTAAGATATCTATTTAATTCACTGAAATTAGTATCAATATTCTATTTGAGATTCAGTATATGCTCCCAATTCATAAGATTCTTTTTAATTTAAGCTAAGTTCTGGCTTCTAGTATTGCCATTAAAACTTGTTCCAAGTTTCCATTCATCACTTAGGAC
Organism: Hystrix cristata; assembly: GCA_004026905.1. Lineage (NCBI taxonomy): Eukaryota > Metazoa > Chordata > Mammalia > Rodentia > Hystricidae > Hystrix > Hystrix cristata. Next base: position 32,309 of record PVJO010014662.1, on the reverse strand, counting down.
CTCTTATTTTAATAGAAAACTTTGTTGGCCCTGTTCCTCCTCTGTAATTCTTGAGATTTTAGCCACAGAATAAAATAAGATAGGAATTTGGCACTAAAGAATACAATTGTTCCCAAGTGGGTTTGGCCAAACCATTCACTGATTTCAATAGACTGACTAAATAAATATTTTACCTCTAAATATAGATATACAGATATAAATATATAGATATAGATATTGCTGTGGTACCTTGAATTTTAAATGTCTTGCAAGATGTGACCTGAGCTCAGTCTATACAAAGGCCCAGTTTCTGCTTTCAAAATCCATTATGTTCGCTGCTTAGAAAACAAACAAACTTACACAATCTTCAAAGGCATCCATTCATATATCCAGAGTACCAAGTAATTGTTGGCTTTTGGAGTCCCCTTTACATTCTGATGTCTTAAGAGCTAACAGTTTACATATTATTTCTATACATATCTAATCTCATTTAATCTACACAGGAACCTGATAGGGTTCTTTTTTTTTTTTTTTTTTTTTTTTTTTTTGTGGTGCCAGGGATCGAACTCAGGCCCTTGTGGTTGCAAGGCAAGCACTCTAATCACTGAGCTAAATCCCCAGCCCTGATAGGGTTCATTTTGATGAAGAAACTGGATTCCAAAAAAGTGAAGGAATTAGTCAGAATCTCCAGAAATCTTTTTCACCCCATGCACATGTTTCTAGTGGTCTGATAAAACATCTGGCCAATACACATGCACCCTTACTTAAAAAAATTATTACTGGCCCAAGCTATTAATTTCAAATATTTCATTTGGGATCCTAATGAGTTGTTTTTTATAACAACAAATTTATTTTTAAAGAGATTTCACTTGGATCTTCTACATTTTTCTAATGGTTGCCCTTAGCAAAATCATGAGGCAAAAAAAGATCTATGTTTCATATTTTAACCTCTCCCTTCAGTACTATCTTCTCATTTAAAATATTCTGTGTAAGTAATGGGTTTACAAATGATTTTGATTTTTCAGATATAAATCCCACTAATGTACTCCTTACATAGATTTTTTTTTATGTAATTCCTTTAGCAGTTATGTGTGCAACACATGATAAGGTAGGTAAAATATAAACCCTCTAAATTAGCCAGGTTAAAATGCAATGTGCTTTTAATGACTATTAAGAGATATATTAAGGCATTTTATGAAATAATTAATGGTACCTAAAACCTTTCATAATGAAAATTCATTTTATTAATTTAGAAATGGTTCATAGATTCTTCAATTTTGCTTCTGTGTTTTCTTTTTTCCTATCATCAACAAAGGAAGCATACTATATTTGATTGACAGAATGAGAAGAAAAATCTGGCACTTATCCTGTTCAAACAGCATCCCTAAAATAATGGTCTCAAAGATCTTAAATTCATTTAGCGTGATGTATCTATAACAGTATACTTTAGTTGGTACCAACTTTAGTTTTTCATCATCGAATAGAAAAAACATACAAAACTCCCAAATCGGTCAATACTTTAATCTGTAACTTTTCTTTATCTAAATCTATTGGTCAATTCTCTAACAAATTCAGTGAATCAAAGACAGTATGATAGTACCTTTAAGATAAAAGTTGAAACAGAATGGTTCAATAATTTATTAGAAGGGGAGGGGAAGGGGGGAAGAGGGGGGAAAACCAAGATGTATCATGTACAGGTACAAAATAACCATGTTGATTATGATCATTATGTATGCAATGTACCAATACATGTTCTTGGTAAAAAATAATAAAAAAATTTAAAAAAAAATAATTTATTAGAAATACAAAGTTAACTTCAAAGAGAAATTGGGTAAAATTCTCACTTTCCTTCTTTCCAATTCAGTGTTACATCTGTTATAGTAGAGTTGTCACCCTTAGACATTCAATATCCTTTATAATTAAAATTTCATCATAGCCTCCCATGATTGGTTTTATGCAGTACTCTCAAGCTGAACTAGTATTCTTTTGATCTAATTATCACATGTTCATTTTAAATCTCATCTGTACATAAAACATTTATTGCTTCATAAATCAATGTACACACAGGATATATTGAACAGCCATGCCTCAAAGGTATGTGGATATAGTACTCCTTAAAATGGCAGGAGTTGAAGGGCGAAAGGGAGGTTTCCAAGTTACAAGAACTCTCCAAGTATCAATAATGACATCTGATTACCTGTTAAGAAAGTAGCATCAATGCTGATAAAGTCAATCTGTGAGTTTCCTGTGATTTATTTTTGGTTTTTTTTGGTCATGTGCTTATTTTATTTAGGTTCAGTAATATTTAAAATATATGCTTCTTGAACTAAATTCACTCATTAAGAATTGTTAAAAACAATAAAAGTGAAAGTCTTTTAAAGTCACATTCCCTTGTAGAGTAAACCACTAACAGATACTGTATATTCCTCCAGACTTTTACCTATACATATAAATAGATTTATATATTTTATCAAGGTGGAATCACACTCTTCACACTATTGTTCAACTCTTTTTTTAGATTTTTACTTAATATATATGATGGAAATTGTTTTATGTCTGTATTATGTCTGTTAAATACTGCTTCTTTCTTAATGAATGCTACATAATATTCACTATGTAGATATTTTATAACTTATTTTCACTTCATGATTAAATATCTAGATGCTTATACGAAAGTGTGTTCATTGATATGTTTATATATTTATTCTGAGAAGCGCTCAGTTGAAAGTGTTCACATTTAAATTTTAGTCAGACGTGCACAGTTAGAAAGGAAGAATAAGTTCCTGTGCTCTATAGTAGAATAGGGTGACAACAGTCAAAAATAACTTACTGGGGGTTGGGGATTTAGCTCAGTGGTAGAGTCCTTGTCCAGCAAGCACAAGGCCCTGCGTGCAATTCCCAACACACACACACAAAAAAAATTTACTGTACATTTTAAATAGCTGACAGAGAGGATTTTGAATGTTCTCACCATAATGAAATGACAAATGTTTGAGGTTGTGGGTATGCTAATTACCTTGGGTTTATCATTGAATATTAGATCATGTCTCAGAATATCACACTGTACTCCATATATATGTATAATTATGTGTTAATTAAAAATGTATAAAGCAACAATCTGAGGGCACTCAGAATACAGTATCCCTCCCTTAGCCACAGTTTCACTTTTCCATAGTTTCAGTCTCCTGTAGTCAACCATGGTCTGAAAATACAGTACAATATAGGAAAATGAGATATTTGAGAGAGAATAGTCACACAACTTTTATTGTAATATATTGTTATAATTGCTCTATTTTATTATGCTATTGTTGTTAATCTCTTGCTGTGCCTAATTTATAAACTAAATTTTACCAAGGGTATGTATGAATAGCAAAAACACAGGGTATACAAGTATATGTCTTTTTTTGTATTTGGCCGTACTGTGCTGTACAAATAATGCATTTTTCATAAATTGAAGTTTGTGATAATCCTTCTATTAATCCAAATCTATTAACATTGTTTTTCCAATAACAGAGATTAAAGTATATGCTTTTTTACACATAATACTATTGCACAGTTAATAGATTACAGAACTGTGTAAACATAACTTTTATATGCACTGGGAAAACAAAAAATTCATGTGACTCATTTTATTGCAGTATTTGCTTTATTGCAGTGATATGGAATTGAACCTGCAAAATCTCCAACTGTATCTCCAAGTATACCTTACATAGTTTCAAGCATCTGCAGTATCTCTTGGAACATATCTGCCACAAAAGGAGAAAGTTATATAAAGAAAAGCAGGCAGATTTGGGAGAAAAGGGCACCAGAACTTAGCAAAAGAGATAGATATGCAATGAATTTCTTGTTTTTATTATTTTGGCCTGAGTATAGATCATGGCATAGCATAAGAAAGCAAAAATTCTGATGGCTAGCTATGAGCTTCTCTGGCCTGAGAAGGAAGAAGAAGGAGCCAAGAATAGCCACAACTACTAGAGACGGACTGAGGAATCCTTGAGTGCAGAGAACCATATAAAGAGAATCCTTAAATTCTGCCCTTAAATTCTCTTACACCTCTGCTGGTCCTTGAATCACAACTAAAGACCTAAGTCTAAAGCTAAAAGGACTAAACTGATATTTGAAATGTTACATTACACAAGCAAGAGAGGATTTGTAGTTTTAGTGTAATGAACTTTAATCTCTACTAAGACAAAAATGTCAGTATCCTTCAGAGGAATACACAGAATGAAAAGTTTCTAAAATGTAACATTTGTAATATCCAGGACACAATCCAAAACTACTTAATATGTGAGTACTACAGAAAATGTGATGCATTCTTAAGAACGAAGATCACCAAAAATTCAAATCCAACATGTCAGAATTAGCAGACTTTAAGTTGCTACTGTAACTATATTTAATAAAGTAAATAAAAACACGATGATAATGAAAAGAAAGGATATATTCTCAGAGAAGTAAAAAAAAGAACTAATAGAAATTTCAGTACAAAAAATATAATTCTTGAAACAAAATTTACTGGTAGGCTTAGTAGAAAAATGGAGGAAAGAGAGGCAAGAGTCAGTGGAACTGAAAATAGAGCAATAGAAATAATCCGATCTGGAGAGAAAAATGATTAAAATAAAGAGTTTTGGAGACCTGTGAATATAGGCTATACAGAATAAATGAGGACTGTATATTCTTAAAAGACCAGATTTCCACCCAACACTGATGAAACCAGAAAATATAAAGAAGCCTCATAGGTAAGTAACTGGGATTCAGAGGTAGATGAATGTATACTTTTTGATGAAATGTACTCAAGATGAAATATAATTTTTGAAGAAATAAGAACAAAAATTTTTCCATATTTGGTAAAGGAAGTAAGTTCATGGGTTCAATAAACTAAGCCAACTGTGAACAGGATAAATATGAAGAAAACTACACATGAACACATGATGGGGAAGCTCAGCTCTTTAGAAGCAAACTAATGGCACTGGAAATGGTAAGTGCTGGGCTTTAGTTTATTTTCTGTGAGGTTTAGTAAAAATGAAAACTATAGCATAAGCAATAGCATGGGAAGAGCTAGACAGCCTATGATGCAAGATTTCTACATTTTTGAAAGTGACACCCTATTAACTAGGTAGACTGAGAAAAGTTATGCTGTAATCCTTTGAGAAACCACTAAAAAATCCAATCAGATACATCAAAACACAAGTAATCTTGTGTTTTGAGACTCAAAAAAGTGTCCCAGTAATTCAAAGACAACAAATAAGGAGCAACAGCAGAACAATATCAGAAGAGACAAATAGAAAACAATGTATTGGAGGACACAAATCCAAATATATTAGTAATTATATGAATGCTAATGGATTAAATACTGCAATTAAAACAAAGATTAATGGAATAACTAGGTAAAAAAATCAGTAAAGACACAGACATTTTGTATAATACTTTATACTTATGAATCTTAATATCCAACAACTGTAGGACCCATTGTAGAAATATTTTTTTCAAGTGTTCACCAAAATACACTCTATTTGGCCTTATAACAAGTTTAAATAAATTTGAAAATATTGAAATCATGCATAGTGTGTTCTCGGGCCAAAACAAAATTAGATTAGAAGTTAAAGGCAGTGAGATACCAAGGAAATCCACAAACCTTTTTAAGTTTGAGCGCAATTCTAAGTAATCAGTGAGTGAAAGGCTAAATCATAAAGGCAATTAGAACATATTTTTAAATGAGTAAAAATAACCCACAACATATTAGAGTTTATTGGAGGCAGATAAAGTAGTTCTTAGAGGGAAGTTCATAGCATTAATTTTTTATATTAAAAAGAACTATCTAAAATCAGCTATTTAAGAATCCATCTAAAGAACTGTAAAAATAAAGCAAACCCATAATAGTAAAAGCAAATAATAAAGATAGAAGTAGAAATTAGTGAAACAGAAAACAAACAACAGAGAATGTATCAACAGAGCCAAATGTTTAGTCATTGAAAATATGAGCAAAACTTATAAATCCTTAGGTACATTGATAAAGAAAAAAGAACATAAATCATCAGTGTCAGAAATGACAAAAGACATTATTGCTACAGATTATACAGACATTAAAAACAAGAGAATATCCAGGGTGTGCATGTGTGCTGGGAATTAAACCCAGGGTCTCATGTATGCTAAGTATGTGATTTTAACAGTGAGCTACACTCCTAGCCACAGCTGAGAGACTATTAATAACTTTCTGCTAACAAATCAGGATGGAGCCACTTGAGAAAGAGTTTCTCTTACATTTACCCCAATAGTAAAACCTTGGTGCCTTGTTTAAGGTAGTAGGGATAGAAACCTATTTTTTAAAAAAGCTTAAAAAGTTCCAAGAACAAGGATGGCTCTATTTATGCATGCAAACAGCAGCTCGAGTTGAGTTTTACTGGCTGTTCCTTTGGTCTCCTCAGGATCTCAGGCACAAGTTTCTAAATTACTGAGTTTCTGTTAGAGAAAATAAAACAGGTAAGGGATCTGACCTCATTCAGAAGATAAGAGGGAAGGTGAATAAAGATAGGAAAGGAAGAAGTTAAATTATTGTTATTTGTGGATGACATGATACTCTACATAGAAGACCCAAAAAATTCCACCAAAAATCTTCTAGATTTAATAACTAAATTCAGTTGTGTTGCCGGATACAAAGTCAACACCCAAAAGTCAATAGCATTCCTATACACAAACAATAAACCCACCAAAAAAGAAATAACAGAAGCTATGCCTTTCACAATTGCACACACAAAAATAAAATACTTAGGAATCTATCTAACAAAGGAAGTAAAAGATCTTTACACTGAAAACTGCAGCACTCTAAAAAAGGAAATTGAAAGGGATATCAAAAAATGGAAAGACATCCCATGTTCCTGGGTTGGAAGAACCAACATAGTGAAAATGGCTATACTTCCTAAACTACTATACAGATTTGATGCAATTCCAATCAAGATACCACTAACATACTTCAAAGAATTAGAAAGGACAATCATGAATTTCATCTGGAACCAGAAGAGACCAAGAATAGCAAAAACAATCCTAAGCAACAGGGGAAAAGCAGGGGCCATCACAGTCCCCAACCTAAAACTATACTATAAAGCTACAGTGTTAAAAACAGCATGGTACTGGCAAAAAGACAGACCTGAGGATCAATGGAATAGCCTGGAGGATACAGAAACAACCCCAAACACACTCAAATACCTCATCTTCGACAAAGGAGCCAAACACCCTCACTGGAAGAAAGATAGCCTCTTTAACAAATGGTGCTGGACAAATTGACTTGCCACATGCTGAAAACTAAAACTAGATACATGTCTCTCACCATGCACTAAACTCAAATCAAAGTGGGTCAAAGATCTAAACATTAAAACAGAAACACTAAATTTACTGGAGAATAGAATAGGAAGAACCCTCAAAGACATAGGAGTAGGGAAAAAATTTATGAACAGTTCCCAGACTGCATGGGAAACAATACAAAGAATCAGTGCTTGGTACCACATGCTATTAAAAAGCTTTTGCACAGCAAAAGAAATCACCAATAGAGCAGGGTGAAAACCCACAGACTGGGAAAAATTTTTGCTAGCTATCCATCAGACAAAGGTCTAACATCTAGAATATACAAACAACTCAAAAAAATTAAACCTCCCGAATTTAAAGACCCAATCCAAAAATGGGCAACTAAAATGAATAAACATTTCTCAGATGAAGAAATAAAAATGGCAAATAAATATATGAAAAAATATTCAACATCACTAGTCATTTGAGAGATGCAAATCAAAACAATGTTAAGATTCCATCGCACTCCAGAAAGAACCACGTTTATGAAAAAATCAACCAATAACAAATGCTGGTGGGGCTGTGGGGGAAAAGGAACCCTCCTCCACTATTGGTGAGAATGTAGATTGGTCCAGCCACTGTGGAAATCAATATGGAAATTCCTCAAAAAACTACAACTAGGGGTTCCATTTGATCTAGCTATTTCCCTACTGGGGATCTTCCCAGAAGAATTAAAATCATCATACCACAGGGATATATGCACAACCATGTTTATAGCAACACAATTTTTAATATCTAAGTCTTGGAAATAACCTAAATGCCCAACAACCAATGAATGGCTAAAGAAAATGTGGTTTTTCTACACAATAGAGTACTACACAGCCATTAAAAAGGATAAACTAGAGTCATTTGTATGTAAATGGATGTTCCTTGAGAACATACTTTTAAGTGAAATAAATCAGACATTCATGAGTACACATTGAATTGTTTCTCTGATATGAGAAACCATAAGTGTAAATAAGGACAAAGAGGTGTAATAGATATTATATACAAGGAAGATAATATACAAAGGAGAGGAACACTAGAAAGAGAGAAAGGGGAAAAGCAGGAAGGGAACAAAGGAAAGAAAGGGGAAAGGGAAATCATGGAGAAATATGAATAAGACCCGTTGTAAATATGGAGGGAGGGAACAGAGGGGAGGGGTGGAGAAGAGGGGGGAGAACCAAGATGCATCATGTACAGGTACAAAATTAATGTGATGAATGTGATCATTATATGTACAATGTACCAATACATGTTCTTGGTTTAAAATAAAATTTTAAAAAAAAAGGAAGGGAGGAGGCCCATTTGTTCCCTGATCTCTTCAGAATCTATTCTTTTAAGGGATCTCCTAGATTTAAGTGGCTAAAAGAGCCCCCAAGGAGCTCCACCCTAATCTCTTGGGAGTTTCTGAGGCAGCTCTGGGGGTTTGGGAGGGTGTTCCACCTTTCTCTCTAGAGAGTTAATGGACCATGGTCTAAGGGGGCCCCTGGGAAGGCTCCACCTCCATCTCTTAAGAGTGTACTGTTTAAGTAACTATGCAGTCCCAGAACAGGGGGTGCTCCACACTGATCTCTTGAGAGTTTCCAAGTGAGCCTCTAGAGGGCTCCACCCTTTTCTCTAACCATTTAGTAGGCCACAGTATGAAGAGTCCTAAGGTTAAGAGAACCCCCAGGGGGCTCCACTCTAGTAAGGCATGGGTGCCTCTGCCAGGGGCAGAAACATCTGCATAGTAAGTACTTCAGTCTCACAAGGGACACTTTGTGAACTCACTGGATCTCCTCCTTCTGCATGCAATGGCATCCTAAGGACCCAGACCTAGTTTCTCACTCCATAGGCCCCATGGTGTGCCATGGGAAATACCCTGGAGTACCCAGTCACCTTGCCATTAGACTGTATATTATTTTTCAGGCAGACTATTTTTGTAAAGGGCAAAGAAAATCGTATGAAATACCTTATATTCTCACTTCTATGATTTTTTATCTCTATAAAGATCTAAGAAACATGGTACTTAAAGAAGCCTCCAGAGGAAAAAAGTTGATATCTTTGATGATCCTATCCTCAGACAACTGTCTCTCAGGGGGATATGGATCTCTCCCAATTTTTTCCACCACAGGTTAGTACCCCAGAGAGACCTAGTACTTTTTAAAGATCCTGGCAGGTTTGCAGATGGGCCCACAGACTCAATTGCTGGACACAGCCTTTTCTGTGTTCAACAATTGAGATCTAGATGATGATGAAAGGAAAAGGCCTGGAAAAAAAAAGACAGACCTAAATTATCCCATTTGGCAATGTTTAAGCATACCACAGTTGTCCAGAGGAAAACGCAGGGATCATCAAGGTCTGCAAGAAGACTAGACACTGGGCACATAACTTTTCCAAGCCACTGTCTGGGCTGTGCTCTAAGTGTCAGGTGACTGATATGCCTAACTAAAGTCACTGGAAGATTGACTGTTTCTGCTCCTAGAAAGGGACTAGGCCAGCCAAAACCCTCATCTCCCACTCTGATGATTTCTAAAGGGGCCCAGGGCAACCATCAATGCCCCTGTCCACAGACATCTCCATCTCCTGCAAGAAACCTTGGATGACCCTGGATGTCATGGGTAAGCAACTTAAATTCCTTTGGCTTCTGTTTTAACTTCCTTTTCTGGAAAATCCTCTTCTATATGTATAGTCATAATTGGGGTCAAGGACAACCCTAATCAGAGTTTCTTTACTCCTGCTTTGACATATCAGTTTGACATAACGAATGTTTAACCATGAGTTTTTAATTATCCCACAGTATCCTAGTTACTTACTAAGAAGAGATTTACTAGTACAACTGGGGGCAATGGTCCAATCCAGGAAAAGCCCAAGCAGATTTTACCTGTTGGGACTATGCTCTTAGACACCCCTAAGATTACTATAAAGATTTGTAGTACTCTTAATACTGCCTACAGATTCAGAGGTTAGCCACTCTTGTGAGCAAGTGATTTCCCAAACCCATGCAAGCAGGCAGGATATCAGTGACCTGTCCCTCTAAGACCCTGAGGAGGTGTGGTTCACTGGTAGAAGTAGCTTTGTCCAACAAGAACATTGAGAGGCTGGTTATGCAGTTGTCATTTTGCAACAGGTCACTGAGGCCAAATCCCCCTCCTCAAAGGACCTCTGCTCAAAAGTCAGGGCTCAAAGCTCTTACTCAGGCATTGATATTAGGAAAAGGCAAAAAGCTAGATCGTTGCACAGATTCCAACCATGCCTTTCTGGTGCTACATGCCCATGCAGCAATATGACAAAAAAGGAGCTTGCTAACTAATAAGCAATCATCTATAAAGCACAAGCAGGAAATTCTACAACCCCCAGAGGCAGTCTATCTTCCCAAGCAGGTTGCTGTCATTCGTTGTAAGGGACACCAAAGAGATATGTCTAAAGCCTCTTTGGGAAATCAAAAGGCTGACAGGGAGGCAAGAAGGGCACCCTTACAGCTCCTCAAGACCCTAGATTTATTCCTAGTTCCTGAGAAACAGTTAAAACCAGTATGTACCCCCAGGAAGATAAATGGACCTCAGGACAAGAGGGAATTGCAAGAGGGATCTACTGATATTTAGAAAATAAACCGGTCCTTCCTCAAGGGATGCAATGCAAAGCTGTAAAAACCCTACATGGGAAATGGTCACTAGAATTTTCACAGTATTAGGAAAGAAGCTACTCTTGCAAACCTCTGGAAGACTGGAGGCTACTCTACTTTTCAAAAGGCAAGGTTCCCTTACTGCTGTGAGTGCAGATAAGCAGAGCCATTAATGACCTTTATTCACCACAGCTTAAATGGGCACTTGTACTGATACTCTTGTTTTTATTTAGATCTATGAGATGAGTAATCTTGCTAAGGCTACAGTTTTCAGGCTCTTAATAATTTAACTAACATCTCTCTTTGTCATACTTTCTTCTCCACAGGAGGCATGGGAATCTGATCTGTTCCTTCTCATATTTGGGCTCTATATCCCCTCCTCATAGTAAAATTAGTCTTCTGACAAATTCATCACATAGGCAATTCAACAGTCAGTAACCCTTTTCTCAATGTCTTTTGACAGGCTTTTTTTTTTTCTTCAGTCCAGCCAGTGAGCCACAACATCCCAAGGTAGTTGGAGAGCACATAATGCCCTGTAGGCAGGGCCTATAGCCCCTTTCAGCAGGAAGCAGCTATATGAAGATGGAGCCCTCCACTCCCTCAGCATCCCATAGGGAGTTATGGGGATTTGTGCCTTTCGGGGGGAATTGAGGCAGGAGATTAGGGTGTGGCAGGCTGGCTGGTGAACTGGTCATGACCTGTTAATTACAAAGTTCCAGGACACATGCACAGAACATTTCCCAAAGCCCTACATTTGGAACCAATCAGAAAATGCTATCTCCAGTCCTCACAAGAACTCAAGCAAGTTTTTGATAGGGTAGCCTAGATGTGACATCAGGAGTGGGAGATACAAAAGGGTGGCCACCACTGAGCTCAGTGCCACTGTGCACTCTTTTACAGTGGTCCACTCTTTTTTTTTTTTTTTTTTTGGTTCTGGGGATAGAACTCAGGGCCTTGTGTTTGTCAGGTAAGCACTCTAACCACTAAGCTAAATCCCAGCCCTCAGTGGTCCACTCTTACCCTAGAGAATGTACTTCTTACTTTAGTTGGCCCAAACTTTCTCTGCAGAGAATATTTCTTTTCTTTTTCTACCTTTAATAAATGTAAAATCTTGCCTTTAAAAAGAAAAGAAATATTATTGTTATCCTTTTATTTCATTATGAAATTTGGTTTTATTGTTTCATAAAACAGAAAAAAACAAAGTAGGGGAAAAATAAATTCTTAGTATAATGTTGGAAAGCAAGAAATGAAGGGTCTTCACTTGCAAATGATATGGTCTTTTACTAGAAAATCCTAAGAAATCCGCAAACCCGAAGGAATCTACAAACCCAAAGAAATCAACTACTAGAACCAAAAATGTGACTAGAACTGTCTCAGTATACAAGGCTAATATATGAAATTCAAGTCTTTTTATATTCTAACTGTAAGAATCAGAAAATGAAAACTATTTTAAAATCCATTTATAATAGAATTTTTAAACCATAAAATATTTACAAAGTAGTTTAACAAAAGACTCTCTCCTCTCTCTCTCTCTTTCTCTCTCTCTCTCTCTCTCTCTCTCTCTCTCTCTCTCTCTCTCTCTCTCTCTCTCCCCTTTGTGTGTGTGTGTGTGTTACTGGGATTGACCCCAGGGTACTCTCACTGAGCTAGATCCTCAGCCCTCCTTTTTTATTTTTTGTTTTCAGACAGGATCTTGCTAAGTTGCCCCAGGTGAGGCTCAAATTTGTGGTCTTCCTGCCTCAGTCTCAGAGAGTCCTAGAATTACAGGCATGCACCACCATGCCCAGCCTGAAAACTACAGAACACTTCTGAATTCTAAAGACCTGAAAAAATGTAGGCATACATGTTCATGGATCCAAAGATTCAGTCAATTCTCTCCAAATCAACTATAGATTCAACACTTCCTGAATAAAAATCCTGACAAGGTTTTTTTGGTACAAATTAACAAACTAATTCTAAAATTCATTTATGTGCAAATAACCTATAATACCCAAAGAAAAATTTTAAGGTGGAACAAGTTAAAGGACTTACATAGCTAATTTCCCAACCCATAATACTAATAGTATCAAGGCAATTCACTTTTAGTGAAAGGATAGACATGTTGATCAAAGGAATGAAATAGTGTCCAGGATGAAGTCCACATATATATGGCCAACTGATTTTTGATAAAGATGTATGGATACTTCAATAAAAAGAGCAAGTTTTTCAACAAGTCATATATATTCTTTTGCTTATTCCTTTCACCTGTTAAAATGACAAGCTTTCCTTCTTGTGTGCGTGGTACTGGGGATCCAACACAGGCCTTCACATTGAGCTACATCTCCAACCCTTATATTTATTTACTTATTGACTGATTATCAATTGACTGATTGAGACAGGGCCTCACGTCTCACTGTTACTAAATTGTCCAGGATGGTACAGAATTTATAAACCTAACAAAGCCATGAGTGGTGGGATTAAAGGCATATGCCACAACAATCATCTATGATTTCCTTGGTTGAATAGTATCCCACTGTGTGTTATTTTCTATATCCATTTATCCACTGATAGATATTTAGGTTGATTCCAGGTCTAAGCCATTTTGAATAATGGGTCAGTGAATATGGCGGCACACATGCCTCTCTAACATACTGTTTTCATTTCCTTTGTATATATATCCAGTAGTGGGACTGCTGAATCATATGATAGTTTCATTTTTAATTTCTGAGGCACATCCATACTGTTTCCTATAATGACTGTACGAATTTACATTCCCACCAACATAGGACAAAGGTTTCCTTTTCTCCATATCTTCTCCAACATCTGTCTTTTTTTTTAATAATAAGAATTCTAACAGATACAAGATGATATCTCATCATGGTTAAATTTGCATTTCTCTGGTGAGCATTTTGAGCATTTTTCTTATATGCTATTTGTTTTCTTTTGATAAATGTCTATTCAGATCTCTTAACTAGTTTTTAAATTGTGTTATTTGCTTTCCTACTGCTGAGTTCTTTTAGTTTCTTAGATATTTTGGCTATTAACCCTTAGCAGATATATAATTTCCAAATATTTTCTCACATTCCATATGTTTTTTTCATCACTCTGTCGTTGTTTCCTTTGTTGTACAGAAGTTTTTAGTTTGATATAATTTCATTTCTCTTTCTTTGTTTTGGGGGTGACATTCGAAAAAATCATTGCCCAGACCAATATAATGGAATTTTTCTCCATATTTTCTTCTTACAGCTTTGTGCTTTTGTGTCTTATGCTTAAATCTTTTATCAATTTTGAATTTACTTTTGTGTATGGTTTGAGATAAGGGTCTAATTCATTCTTCTGTTTGTAGATATTCAGTTGTACAATATTATTTATTGGAAAGTCTATTCTTTCCCCATTGTGAATTCTTGTCACCTTTGTTGAAAATCAATTGACTGTAAATGCATGGATTTATTTCTAGGCTCTGTCTTCCACTGATGTGATATGTCTGTTTTTACGCCAGTGGCATGCTGTTTTGATTACTATAACTTTGTAGTATATTTTGAAGTCAGGAAATGTGACGTCTCCAGCTTTGCTCTCTTCATTCAAGATTACTTAGGCTGTTCAGGGTCTTTTGTGGTTGTATACAAATTTTAAGATTGCCTTTTCTGTTTGTATGAATAATATCACTGGAATTTTGATTGAGATTGCATTGAATCTGTAGGTTGCTTTGGGTAATACAGACATTTTAACAATATTAATTTGTCCAATCCATGAACATAAGATATCTTTCCATTTATTTGTGTCTTCTTTGATTTCTTTCATCAGTATTTTATTGTTTTTAATGTATAGCTATTTTAGCTCTTCGTTTAAATTTATTCCAAAGTATGTTATTATTTTTTGTAACTACTACAAATGATACTGTGTTCTTAATTTTTCTAGATAGTTCACTAATGTGGAAAAGAACTACTGATTTTTATATGTTATTTTTATATTCTGCAACTTTACCAAATTCATTTATTAGGGTTAACAGACTTTTCTTGATGGAGTAGGATTTTCTTTATGTAAGATCAGGCCACCTGCAAAAAGCAAAAATTTTATATTGGATGTATGAATAGGAAAGAGTAAACCTTAATCCTTACCTCAAACCATTCACAGAAATGAACTTGAATGGATCACACAACTAAATCTAAAATCAAAATCTCAAAATTATTAGAAGAAAATATAAGAGGAAAATCTTTGCTAACTTGGGATAGCAAAGTTTTTCTTTTTAATAGAACATAAAGAGCATAAGTCATAAAACAAAAATAATAATTTATGTTAATCAAAACTTAAAAGTTTTGATCTCCAGCAAGTACCTTAAAGTAAATAAATACAGCACAGAAGAAAATATCCACCATATATATATATGAGAGGTATATATAAAAATATGTATCATATATCTGATATGACTTGTAGATATACTTTTACAACATAACAATAAAACAAGCAGACCAAATTAAAGGTATATGATTCAAATGCACTTCATAAAATACCATATACACACAGACAGAAGCACAGGAGAAGAATGCCCAATGTGATTATTTAATCAGGAAAATGCAAATTAAAATTGGAGTGACATTAGTTTCACATCCATTATAATGGATAATATTACAGATTGGCAATGTCTAGTATTTGTGAAGATAAACAGCAATTTCACCTACACTTGACTAGTGAAAATTTAAAATGGTGCAAATACTTTAAAAAACAATTTATCAGTTACTCAAAATACACATTCACCATAAAAACCTAACCAATTTGCTCACGGGTATTAAAGAAATAAAAGAGAAAAAGCATATTTCCACAACAAAACTTGAACACAAGAGTATGCAAAAGCCTGATTCACAATAGCCAAAAGTTGGAAGCAACACTAAGATTCATCAACAGGTAACATTTTCTAAAAATGTGATATATAATCAAATACTACTCAGCAAATAAAAGTAGTGAACTACTGAATACACATACTATGAATAAACCTAAAAGTCATTACACTTAATGAAAGAAAACACAAAAAGTTCACACTGAGCAATTCTATTAATATATTCCACAAATGTAATTAATCCATAAAGACAGAAAGCAGATCAATAGTCCCCTAAGGATTGGGACAGAGGGAAGAATGGCTGCAAAGGAAAAAGGGGAAACTTTTGGGTGCTGGAAATGTTCTGTATCTTTATGATAGTAGAGATTTAAAGAATGCATGTAATTAAACTGGGCGTAGTGACTCACACCTGTAATCCCAGCACTCAGGAGGCTGAGGCAGGAGGATCATGATGAATTCGAGGCTAGCCTGGGCTACATAGTGAGTTCATGGCCAGCCTGAACTAAATAGAAAGACCCTGTCTTAAAAAAAAATGCATGTAATCATCAAAATTCATTGAATTATATATAAATATAATCACACTAACTATACTTTAATAAAGTTGATAAAAATGTAAAAAAGCCAGATAGATACCTTATGGAAATCATTATAAAAATTTAATGTTCTTAAACCAATGCAGAAACTGGTATTTTATTTCTTTTATCTTGACCAAATTATCTGGAGGTACGTGGTAATCTTCAAAGACAAAAGAAAATTTTGCTTTAACTGAATAATTGCTCATTTAAATTTAGATTACTTAATATCTCAGGGAATCCTGCAGATTTACAGTTTCTATGTAATGTTCTTATATTATTTTAGATGTAAAACAAACTATTGATGTTACAAACAGAAAAAATAAAATCTTTTTTTTTTTTTTTGGTGCTGGGGATTGAACTCAGGGCCTTGTGTTTGCAAGGCAAGCATTCTAACCACTGAGCTAAATCCCCAGCCCCTAAAAAAAATAAAATCTTTAAACACAAAAACTGATTTAAGTTTATCCTGGCCATGGATATCCCTGTAGCTATCTGAAAACCCCAAGTTAAGCTGTTTAATAAAAGAATGTTACCTATCATATAAAAAACTATAGTAAATAAAATCAAACTATTTTAAGTATATATAACCTTCATTGGAGTATTTCTAGGGAATTATAAATAAAATATTGATTGATTTACAAAAGAATTATGGAATTAAAATAGGGGACGTACTTCAGAGAAGAGGCAAATCTATGTGAAGAAGAAAGTAGCCAAAATATGTACAGATAAATTTTTCACAATTTATTGCTCTGCTCATCTAAATAGTTTGGGTAATGAATACCAGAGTTACAAAGAAGAACATGTGCTACTTCTAACTCCTCACTAATTACGCAAAAGGTAAATCTTGTTTGGTGATAAACTTTGTACAGACAAATTATTTGTGAACCTGGAGTGACAAATTATGAAAGTTACCACATAAGAAGCAGAAGTCAATGCTATGCTCTCAAAATTCTAAAGCTCCTTGTTCTTCACAGAGCTATAAAGAACACTATGACAATTCAAACTATTTGGTTTTTAGATTAAAGGAAGTTGAGAGGCATCACAAGTTGAAAATTGTAATTCACAATGTACCAGTATGCATACTGTGCAGCTGCAATCTTCCCAATACTTAAAATAATTCTTAGTCATAGAGGACAAGTACTTGGGAAATACATTTAATCTTATGCACAATAATAGTTAACTGTCTTGCTCAGGCTGTTGTTAGCCTTAGGATGTAGAATGAAGATGTAGAATATACCTTCCATTTTAAGGCAAGAAACCAAATGTAAGATCTTTTTCCATTGCGAGACATTTTCCAAACACCAACAGAACAGCAATGGGAAACTGTCCTGTAATAACTTTCTGGATACCTAAATTATTTCTACATACTGAATTGGAGAAAAGAGACAACCTGGATTATTTGGTAACTTGGAATTAACTATTGGACCTGATGAAAAAGTATTTTTGTATTTTCCAAAATTGTCCCAACTGCGGCTAAACAGGACCAAAAATAACTATATTTGAGTAAAAGTAATTCAAGACCCACAACTACTACTAACGTAGACCCACCAGAGAAGATAAATGATACTCTTAATTACAATCATTTACAGAAATAAGCCAATATTAAAAGCTAATAGCGGGTTGGGGATTTAGCTCAGTGGTTAGAGTGCTTGCCTAACAATCACAAAGCCCTGAGTTTGATCCCCAGCA
Source organism: Hystrix cristata (assembly GCA_004026905.1). Taxonomy (NCBI): domain Eukaryota; kingdom Metazoa; phylum Chordata; class Mammalia; order Rodentia; family Hystricidae; genus Hystrix; species Hystrix cristata. The sequence continues at coordinate 14,335 of PVJO010014662.1, read as the reverse complement.
CCCTCAAAAAAAAAAAAAGCTAATAGCACAAAGAGATGTTTCTGGAATGGTAGGAACTATACAGTGGAGTCAATGGTTAAGAGAAATAAAGAGAGTTCTAATGTCTCACTTTATACCTATGGAGAAAGAGGCAAATATCATGACAAAACTCAGCAGATTTGTAAAATGCAAAAATGTTTAGAAGGAAAAAAACAACAGTTTTCATATAAATGCTCAAACTTGTTAACGCATTCCAAAGCAGAATAATCTAAAAAATACTGTTAGAATACACAAAATATTAGAATGCTCAAAATACATAAATAAGGGGGTTGGACCCAAGATCTACATTTGATTACAACACTACTTCTGCTGCACCCTACTCTACTTTGGAAAATTCTGAAATGATCTCTGAAGTAGGGAAGAAGATTGTGATCTTCAAGTATTTCAGCCATTTATTTACTAAATAATTTAAATGTTCCTTCCCACCACCTAAGAGACCTCAGTCCTTTAATTATCAACTCTTCTAATCTTCATCCTTCTTCTTTTGATTTGCATGAATAATCCCTTCCTGGATTCTCCTCTACAACATATGTTCTTTTCCTGTGGACGTTCTTTCTCTCAGACCTTCAAAATGTGTTCCACAAGATTTTGACCTTATGCCTCTCCTACCTTTTATACACTGTTTGCCATTTCATCCTTACTCCATCTTCAAAGAACATCTTTATGCAGATAACTCACAATGTACTTTTAGGTTCCACCTTTTTTTTAAATCAACAAATTCAACTGATTATTATCCTAATTCTTCTTAGATGGTATTTCTAAAATCAAACTCATTTCCATGAACCTTGATAATATCCATTTGTTATTTTACTGTGTCTCCCCAAACTGATTAACTAGGTCCTACCAATTCTCTCTTTTATGTTATAATACATTCTTTCTAGCCTCAGTTTAAATCATTTTAACCTGGTTATTTTAATAATTGTCTAATCTTTTTTCCCCTACTGTAGTCCTATCAAATGGATACTATAATTAATATTGCTAATAATGTATTTTTGTAATTAATTCTGATAACGGATTGTCTACATCTTTAACTCTTTCTATTTTTTCAATATTTTTCAATTATTTATTCTTAGGAGTAAATTTTTGGGAAACAAAAAGCTGTCATGTTAAAGTATAATCCCACTGAAATTTTTTTTAAAGTTTCTCTATAAATTTTATTGGTGCATTTTAGACAAACATAATGATCATATTCAGGGAAGAAGGGTGGAAAAGGAAGGAAGGAAGGAAGTGAAAAGGAAAAGAAAAGAGAAAAAATGAAATTGTTACTGACATAGGGCCAAAGCATACTAATTTGGGGAAAATACAATTGGTAATAGTTCATCTAAGAATACACCATGTCATCCATGTGTAGAAGATTTTAAGGTATTTTTCCAAAAAAATTTCATGCGTTTCCTTTACATTTCTCATTAAAGTACACCTACATATTTTATGTTTACTGCTTTTTTGAGTGAGATTTCTTGCTATTTTATTTCTTGCCACTGGAAAACTACATTTATTTCAAGTCACATAATCTACCCAGGCCCTTTTACATTTGAGGCATGATAATTCAAATAATTTTTGATCAACTTAATTTGATTTCTGAAGTAAGCAATTTTCCATTCATAGTGCACATAGATATCAATATAAACATACTGTAATTTATATAGTCATATTTTTAAAATCTAGAAACAATCCAATAAGTTAGTCAAATTATAAATCATCGTTAAAACTGTGCTGACAAATTTTTTATAACATAAGGCCTTAAATTAAGAGCACAAATTGAAAGTGTGTACACTTCCCTAAACTTCTATTTCACAATAAATATAAATTAATTTTGTAACAAAACAATGTATATTAACTATACTAATAAATACTTATAAATTATTCCTATTTTTTAAAATACATGTAGAAAATAGTTTTGGGTTTTGTTTGTTTTTGCAATATGGGGGATTGAATCCAGGGCCCTCACACTGAGTCAAATTCTCAGTCCTCATTTTATTTTTATGTTGAGATAAACTCTTGCTAAATTGCTAAGTTGCTCAGCCTGGGGCCCAATTTATAATCGTCCTGTCTCAGCCTTCCAGAATGCTGGGGTTACAGGTGTGTTGCTTTGTTTTTTCTTAAAACAGACTCACATTATGTAGTTCAGGCTGGCCTTGAACTCACTGTATAGCCCAGGCTACTAACCTTCATCCCCTACCTCAGCCTCCCGAGTGCTGGGTTTACAGGCATGTGCCACATGCCCAACTCTGGAAAAATATTTTTTAAGAGTTGTGCAAGTATATAACTGTGCTTGTAATAGGGTACTGGGATTACAGGTGATTTCTTCTTTTTCCAAAATGTCTGCAATTTCCATGTGGTACTATTTAATGGGAAAGTTGCTTTTAGCTCTTTTTTCATCATTATAGACTCCCTGTCTTCCTGGGATAAAATCTAAAATCCTAAGCATTTAATGGAAGAGTGTTCTAAGTCTGATTCTTACTTACTTGTCTAACCTCAACTTCTACCTCATCTAGCCTCAGCTTCTACCTTGCTTTTACATATACTACATGCTTTGGCCAACTCAAACTATTTTCAACTCTTTCTATACTTCCTCGTTCCTCCAGGCCGTCATTTATGATTTTCACTGTGACTGAAATACTTGTTCTCCATTCCACTCCCTTACGTTCCAAATCATCCATTAATATTCTACTGAAAAGACATCCTACACAGAAGACTTCCCTGCCTGTTTCTGCCTGCTGGCAAACATTGAATCGGTTGCCATCTTTCTGTTTTTTCCAGGTAGCATGGATTTATATTTTGACTCTAATTGCATCATAATTGCTTGTTGTTAGATGTCTTTTAATTATATGGATCACGTCTTATTTTTCTCACAGTTTGAATGCTTTATGGTTAAATATGTATGCCAAATGGAATGACTAGAAAAGAGAAATACGGAAATCATTTTTTGTCAAGTAAAGCCACAAATATCATACTTTTATATCATACTTTAATAAAGAATGATTACACAACTGTTTTAGGCAAAACCATGTGCTTTTGAATAAATTGCTGTTCACAGCAATTATTTCTGAATATTTCTTTCCCAAAATCAGTAGGGGATGTGAATCCCCTTTCAAGGTATAGGGAAAATAATGATACTCTTGTTTTCAATTAAAATATTTTAAGACATACATTAAGGCATTTCAATATTACTTAGATGCTAGTCTGCTGGTGCTAAAACTGTTATGATAGGGAATATCAGGTAATGGTAGCCTAAATTATTCACAGTGGCTATCCTACTGAAAGCAACTAAATATTCTGTATAAAATATTAAAACAATTATCTTTAAAAGCTCTAGAAATCTGACAAGACAATGAGGAAACCCTAGGACAAATTCCAATGAAACCTAAACTCAGAGAGATGAGCAGAATTTTGAACTCGCTTTTTTTTCTGAAATATTTTGCCAACACAAACTTGGATATAAATTCAGGTAAATGTGATATGAGGAAGAAAAAAATTAAGAACCAGGATGTACCCAAAATGGAGACTCTTGTGGAATCTCCAAATTACATTATTCTGGAATTTCAAAGGCCCAAATTTTCAGATAATGGTATATCAAAATTTAGCTCATCTATAATCCAACCCAGAAAAAGGCTGAGAAGTTTGATTTGGCACCATTCAAAAGAAAAAGGAAAGACAAAACGTCTCAAACTTCTGTCTAGATACTGGACATTCTGCATATTTTCAGCTGGAAATATAAGGTCTAAGTAGGCAAAGGCCCTCAAATCTTGAACTCAGTTTAAAGTGGTTTACAAGCAGTAGTATTCAGGCACTTGCAGAAATAAATAAAAGTCTATCCGTGAAGGAGATCCAAGATCTCAGAATATCCTGACAAGTATTATTTTCAGGGTAATAACCATCACAAGTCAAAGAAAATCTGGCATGTATGAAAATATGAAGCTGTGAGCAAAACCCAGCTAAAATATCACACAGCAAAACCACACTTGCACACTTCAGACTCTGAATTATCAGATAGAGATTTGACATAATTAAAGAAATAACAGGCAAGTTTAAAATTATTTGCCAGGCACAGAAAACGATAAAAATATCACAGCAGATTTCATCAATAATAATTAGAATTTTCAAAATTAAAAACATAATAATCAAAATTTAAAATGCACTGGGGAGTCCGATCCCTGGCACCAAAAAAAAAAATAAAAATAAAATGCACTGGGGAGGTATATCAGTAGTAGAGTGCTTGCCTAATATGTGCAAAACTGATGTTCCACCCCCGGCACCACATGCAAAAAAATTAAAAGCTCAAAGGGTACTTTTAACAATATATTGAACAAACAACAAGACAAAAATTGTAAAATTCCAGAAAAGATAATAAGAAACTACTAATAAACAATGCAATGATAGCAATGGAACCCAGAAGATAATGAGGAAATAACTTTAATACACCAAAAGGAAATAAATGACAATCTAGATTTTTACACCAGGGGAAAATACTATTCCATATGAAACATGCCCTTCTTAACAAAATCCATAATAAGGCAAACAAAATCCATAATAGTTCATCAGCAACAGAAGTAGAAATAAATAATGCTAAAAGTTTCAGTTTAGCAGGGAGATATTGCAAATTTAAATTTGGTTAGGCAGCTCAATAAAATAAAATGGCCTCAAAACATACGGAAGAGGGCTGGGTATGGTGGCACATGTAATCCCAGCACTTGGGAGGCTGAGGGAGGAGGACCACTGTGAGTTCGAGGCCAACCTGGGCTACAGGGTGAGTCTGAGGCCAGTCTGAACTACATAGTGACACCCTGTCTCAAAAAAAAAATCATATGGAGAAAAAAGTAGAAAATCCAAATAGAAATAGACAGTTCACCATTCATAGTGGAAAACTTTAACATAACTTTCTCAGTAACTAATGAAGTACTCCACTTTTTTGTGGCTCTGGGAATTGAACTCCAGCCTTCACACATGCTAGGTAAACACCACTGAACCACACCCACAGCCTTCAGTAACTGATAAAATACACAAACAAATTAAAAAGTACATCAAACATTTGAACAATACTACTAATAAAATTGACTTAGACCAAACAATTCATGCCTATAATGCCAGCAGTCTGACAGGCTGAATCAGGAAACTCAAAAAGTTTATGCCCAGCCTAGGGAATTTAGCAAGACTCTGTCTAAAAACAAAAAGGGGTGGGGGTGTAGGTCACTGCATAGGCCCTGAGTTCAGCCCTCAGTACCAACTTCCAGCAGTTCAGAATACTGTCTTTTCATGAGTACACAGAACATTTGCAAAAATTGAGCATTCACATTCTGAAAATATTACAAAACAATGAGAACAATGGCATATAGCTATATACATCAATGTGGATACAAACAATAATGTTTAACCACATTCACACACATACAAATTTGTCATTCCTACTACTCGAGTTTTCTGTATTCTTACTGATTTTCTTTTGTTTCCTTGTCCTTCTAATTATAGATTTATCTAGTTCTTCTTGGAAGTCAGCCATTTTTGGTTAATTAATTACAGATGATATTACTGCATTGAAATTTATGACTTATTTTTTGGTGGATTGATGCTTTATTATCATGCAAATTCCCTACTGGTATAAGTGATATTTGTATGCTAGCTATACAGTTTCCTTTTGATGTGTTTGCATGGTATATATGTCTTTCCATCCTCTTACTTGCAATCTCTTTTTTTTTAAAATAAAGGTGTGTCTCTAGTAAGTGGAATACAGTTGTTTAATTTCTAGCCAGTCTTTCTTAATAGAGTGTTTGTAATTACTAATTAAATTTAAATCTGCCATGCTTAATTTAAATCTCCCATGTTACTATTTGTTTTTATTTATCCCATATGTTTACTTTTCTGATTTTTAATTTTTCTTAGTACAAGTTTGCAGTACATAATGATTACATTCCTTGTAGGGAACACTGTACATGTACATAACACATCTCAATTCTTCTTTTTCCCCAAATTGCCTTTCCCCCCTTTCTTGCTTTCTTTTGAATTAAATATATTTTTTATCCTACCATCTCCCACTATTACTATTTCTTTCAGTACAAATGCACGTGGGATGAATTACCTCAGTTTTGGTTCATTTATAAATATTTTTCTTTACCATCCTTTTGGAAGAATATTTTTGCTGGGTATAAATTGCTAAGTGTCCAGCGGAAATTTCCTTCAACTGTTAGAAGATGTCATTCTATCATTTTCTGGTTTGTCATTCTTTTCTTAAGAAGTCATTTTTCACTACCATTATTGTTCATTTAAATGTAATATCTTTTATTTACTGGCTGTAAAAGGATGGTTCATTGAAGAAACTAATAAAATTAATAAATAAATCTATAGCAAATTTATTAACAATAAAGAGAAAGCATAAATACCAATATGAAGAATGTAAAAACATTAGATCATGATGGCAGGCTAGTGTTCCCATAAAAGAGGTTCCAAAAACTTGCTCCTTCTAAAATATAAGGGCACAAAACAGAAGATCCTCTTACACTTTATAAACAAGAAAGTAAGCCTTTATCAGACATGAATCTGTCCAGTGCCTTCATCATTGATTTCACAGCCTCCATATTTCTGACAATTTCTGTTGTTCTTATTAAGCCACCCAGTGTATAGTATTTTGTTATAGCGCCCAAATGAGCAAAGACAAACTCTTTCAAAGAATTGAAAAAGAAGTAGAACTTCCCAGTTTACAATGTGATGTCAACATAGCCCCAATACCAGACCCTAATAGAAGCACTGTAAGAATAGAAAATTATAAGCCAATTTCTATCATAAACATAGATTTTTAAAGTTTGAAACAAAATATTAAGAAATTAAAACCAATCACATAAAGAGGTATAATATGCCTCAAACAACCTGGGTTTCTTCTAAGACCAGTTTAAAATTTAACAAATGCAAGATTCCAAAATTGGTCTATTACCAATAAATTAATATAATTCATGGTATTAATAAAATAAAAGAATAAAAATCATATGATCACTCCAACAAACAGGAACATAAGTGATAAATTCAACATCCACTTATGATTTTTTAAAAATCTTAGTAAATTATAAAAGGAAGAGAATTTCCTTAATCTGATCAAGGATTTCTGTAAAAAACATCATGTACAGGTACAAAATAAATGTGATGAATGTGATCATTAGATGTAAAATGTACCAATACATGTTCTTGGTTTAAAATAAAAAAAATCCCTAATTAGACAACATATTTCTCATTAAATATTAAAAACATTCTCTCCAAGATCAAGATTAAGACTACCCATTATCATCACTTCTTTCAATATTATGATGGATTTCATAGTCAATGCCTTAGACCAAGAAAATTATATGTTTTAGGAAGTCAAAAAAATAAAATAAAACTAATATTACTTGGATATAGCACAACAGTATGTGCAGAAAACCTAAAAGCATATAAAAAATGCCATACGAAAATAAATTTAGCAAAGACTAGATACAAATTAATACAAAAACAGTTTTACTTCTTTACGCACCAAAACAAACCAATTATGAAATAAAAACTTCATATACCATTTAAAATAGGAGAACATAATCAGAAATATAATCAAAGTTCTGCTATATCTCTATACACACACATACTTCTGCAAACACATATAAACACTGAGAGAAAATAATAAATAAACAGAAGACAATGCCTACCTAAAGGATTGCATATCTCAATATTGCCGATATATCAATAAATTCCATATTGTATAAATTCAATAAAAATCTAAATAACATATTGTCCATATACTCTATATTTTCTATGGTTTCAGTGTAATACCAATTAAATCAGAGCATGGTTTTTTGGTAGAAATTTAAAAATTGATTCTATAATTTATATAGAAATGCACAGTGCCAAAAATGACTTTATCTTGAAGCAGAAGAACAAAGTGAGAGACCTTACATGATTCCATATCAACACAATTTAAAGCTCCTATACTTAACACAGAATGATGCTGACAGAAGAACAGACAAATAGACCAATGTAACAGAATAGTCCAGAAATGGAAAAAAATATAGAGTCATGGGTTATGACAAAGGGAGTAATGCTGAGTATATAGTTGGAAAGTATAATTTTTTATTAAAAATGTGTGGAGAAAAATGGAGAAAAACCCTCAAAACAAACGACATGAAAAAAATGAATGAGATGTCTTCAAAGTGTCACCAGTGGGGAAAACTGGATGAAGAGTACATGAGACCTTTCTATATTACTTTCGCAATTTTGTATGAATCTATATTTATTTAAAATGTTCAAAACATGTATTTCCACATGCATGCACAACCTAAACGGAACACCTCTTAGTAAAGCTAGCATATTTAAGCATTAAAATTAATAACTGCAGTGTATTGGGCATTATCAAATATGTTTTAGCTGTGAGTTCAGGACACATAAAAAGTTCATTGGTCTGTTTTGGTGGGACACAAGGAAATCAATTCATTATTTTCAAAATTTCTAAGTAAAGGGAAAGAACCAAGCATGTATCCTTCCCTTTCTATGTGAACTGTACTTCAGGGTACTCAAATAGCTGGAGAAGTTTACCTTTACAGAAATATTATGGATAATAGAGAAGGAATGATAGAACAGTGATGCTCAAATTGTTATCTGTCCACCCTCTGGAAGACTATGAGATCAAAATTCAGTTCAAAATAGTGATAAGACATGATTTGCCTTTTTCACTGTATTTTGATTTCCACTGATGATGCAAAAGCACTGGTGGGTAAAAGACGACACCATAGATGGAGTCTAGGTAGTGGCTCTACTCTGTACTAGTAGTCACTGAATTGACAATCATGCATCTGCAGGAAACAAACAAACAAACAAACAAACAAATATATATATATATATATATTCCCCCAATAAAGATATCCTTGATGAACTACTATTAATTTTGTTAAATCTCAAGCACTAAGTGTGCATCTTTTAAATAGTTTGTGTAAGGAAATGGAACTGGAAAGTGTGCTTAAAGACCTTCTGTTGTGTACTGAAGAAAGATGGTTTCCTTAAGGAAGAGGTTGGCAACTGAGTTGCAGGGTGAACTAGACATTTTATGGAACATCATTTTTACTAACAAAAAAGACAAACTATGAGTACTTAAATGTGAATAGCTGACAGATATTTTCTCAAAAATGAATGAGAGGAACCATGTACTAAACTAAAATCGAAGTGGATCAGAGATCTAAACATTAAAACAGAAACACTAAATCTACTGGAAGAACTCTTGAAGACATAGGCATAGGAAAAAAATTTATGAACAAAACTCAGATGCACAGGAAACAGTCCAAAGGATCAACACTTGGGATCACATCCTGTTAAAAAGTTTTTGCACAGCAAAAGAAATCACCAAAAGAGTGGCATGAAAACCCACAGAGTGGGAAAAAATTTTACCAACCATTCCTCAGACAAAGGTCTAATATCTAGAATATATAAAGAACTCAAAAAAATCAGATCCCCCAAATTTAGAGACCCAATCCAAAAATGGACATCTGAAATGAATAGTCAGATGAAGAAATACGAATGGCAAACAAATACATGCAAAAGTGCTCAACATCACTGGTCATTCGAGAGATGCAAATTAAAACAACGTTAAGATTTCATCTCACTCCAGGAAGAACAGCTATCATCAAGAAATCAACCAATAACAAATGCTGGCAGAGCTGTGGGGGAAAAGGAACCCTCCTCCACTGTTGGTGGGAATGTAGGCTGGTCCAACCACTGTGGAAATCAGTGTGGAGATTCCTCAAAAAACTACAACTAGAGGTTGCATTTGACCCAGGTTTTCCTCTGCTTGGTATCTTCCCAGAAGAATTAAAAATATCATACCACAGTGATATGTGTACAACCATGTTTATAGCAACACAATTTGTAATAGCTAAGTCTTGGAAACAACCCAAATGCCCAACAACTGATGAATGGCTAAAGAAGATGTGGTTTTTCTATACAATGGAGTATTACTCTGCCATAAAAAGGATAAACTTGAGATATTTATAGGTAAATGGATGCACCTTGAGAACATACTCTTAAGTGAAATAAATCAGACACACATGAGTACGTATCGAATTGTTTCTCTGGTATAAGAAACCATAAGCATAAATAAGGACAAAAAAAGTATAATAGATACTAAGTAAAAGAAAGATAATATTCAATAGGGAGGAGAATTAGAAAGGCGGGAGGGGGAAAAGAAGGAAAGGAAAAAGAAAAGAAAGGGAAAAGGGGGGAAATGTAAATAAAGCTACTGTAAATAGGGAAGGGAGAGGGAGTGGAAGGGAGGGGTGGGGAAGAAGGGGGGAAACCAAGCTATATCATGTACAGGTACAAATTAACTACGATGAATGTGATCACTCTGTATACAATGTACCAATACATGTTCTTGGAAATAAAATAAAAAAAGTGAATGAGGGGAGCTTGTCACTACAAGGGAAAAAAACTGACAATATTTACTGCAAATGATAAAATTCAAGATTTAGAATGTGAATTAGACATTTGGGAAAACTTGTTTCCACCATTGCGAGCTTCCAGGTTCCTAAAGTTTCTGATGAGATCAGTGGTAGTTTGACTAAATGTGATGTTTTGATATTGTACAGTAAAAAGTGTCCACACTTGGACAATCCATATACTTCAGTAAACCAATGTTTTCAAATGCCCAATAAATCTCACTATTAAAAAATCATAGAATGGAAAGGAGCAATGAGTGGTATCAGCACTTTAGTAGTTACTTATTCATACTGTTCTGTATTTAATTACTACATTGAAAAAATAAAACAAAAGAGAACTAACATATATGATACTAGTCACACCACTATACTGATGAAAATTGAAGAATCTGATAACACTAAGTATTACAAGGATATGGAGTAAGTAGAATCTCAAATGCTGCTGGTATGACAGTAAATTGGTGCAACTGTTGTTGGTATCTATGAAAGCCGAACATACTCGACCAAGAACTTCCCATCACTAGTTTTATATCCAACAGGAATGCAAATATATACACCAAAAGACATGAGAAAAATTTCACAGCAGAACTGTTCACACTAGCAAGAGAAAAAAAAACTTGAAAAATGTCCATCAACAGAAAAAAAGGATAAACTGTGGTAGGTTTGTCCAACGAAGTTACACAAAAATTTGATGGATGAATTATTGCTACATGTATCAGCCCGGATAAATGTCATAAATACAAGATGTGATTGAAAATATGACGAGTGTTTAAATATTTTTATTACAGTAAAAGACACATTGACATTAATCCCCTGCAAAATACTCCCCCTTGCTTCAAACACACTTATACTATTGTTCTTCCCACTTTCTGAAGCAGTTCTGGAAATCCTCTTTCATGAGTATCTTTAGTTGTGCTGTCATGGCTGCCTGTCTTAATTAATTCAAAATGTTTGTCTTTCATGGTCATTTTGACTTTGGGGAAAACCCAGAAGTTGCACAGTGCCAAATCCAGTGAATAAGGAGGATAAAGACACACCATAATGTTTTTACAAGCCTGCTTTCTATTGGATGGCACTCAGTAGCCGCATTCACCTTTTTCTTTTATCACAACTTGTAAAGACAATTACGAAAGACAATTACGAAAGAGGACCTCCAGAACTGCTTCAGAAAGTGACAAGAATGATGGGGCAAATATATTCAAAGTTTTGAGAGGTATTCTGAGGGAGGTTAATGACAATGTGTCTTTTACAGTAATACATTTTTTAAACATTTGCCAAATATTGTCATCACCCCTTGTATAACGGAAAGAATCTCAACATAAAATATATTCACACCATATTATATATAGTTATTATATATTATTAACTTATATCATATGTTGTTCTCATGATAATGGTTACATTTTAAAAGGGAGTTACAATGGAGGAGGTGTCTGGGATGCTGGTAATGTTTAACTTCTTTACCTCTGTGGTGTTTCATGATTGTATTGGCTTTGGAGTCCTCGTTAGGCTGCATATTTATGATACATGGATTTTATATACATTATGTATCAATTAAAGTTTTAAAATAAGATTTGTGTGAGGCAACTGCTTTCCTGCTTAGTGGAAAATTTACAACTTGAAATTCATACATTAGAAATGACAAAAGCCTGAAAATCAGTGAGCTGAAAAAGTAGCTAAGGAATAAAAGTTAAATCCAAACAAAATATGAGGAAACAAAGAGCAGAAGTTAATGAAATAGAAAGCAAATATACAAGAAAGAGAATCCAAGAAAGCAAAATGTAGTTTAGAAAAGGCTAATATTATAAATTACTTCTAAATTCAGTTGTGGAAAATGAGAGGTCATAATACCCAGATGGAAACATTTGGCCACTAGAGATCCTGCCAAATGTGAGAATGACTACAAGAGGACATTATAAACAACTTTAGGCCAAAATATTTTAAAGTTTAGATAAAATTAACATATTTATAAAAAATAAAATTTATAAAAATGAAATAAAAATATGAGTAATTCTATTACTAATAAATAAATTTAATTTCATGATTTAAACTTTTCCACAGAAAACATTAGGCACAGAGAGTTTAACTAGTGAATTCTCTCAAATATTTAAGAAAGTTTTATCACCAATCTTAACAAATACGTGCAAATAGGAAAAAAGAAGAGCTAGAGAGCTAGAGAACCTTTAACTTGTTTAATAGTGCCAACATAACCTTGATACAAACCCTGAAAATAAGAAAAGAAAATTACAAACCAATCTTGACTGATGAACACAGATGCAATAATCTACTAATAAGATGTGCTAACTGGTTGTTATTATTTGGTTTGAACATCATTTGAGTTTAAACAAAACAGCAGCAGTCTTTGCTAAAAAATTCTAAAAAATAACAACTGGCTTGTATTTAGAGCGTACATTTTAGGGTATGTCATTAGGGTTCAACTATGAAAACATGATATATATAGATGGCAACATGATGGCCTTAGAGACACACAAAATTTTTGGAGTGGCAAGAGGCTTTTCTCTTTCTTTTCAGCAGAGTATGTAATTGCATATTCATTCCTAAATTCTAAAAGTTCCAGACAAACACATAATGACGTTTTATACTTTGAGGGGGAAATGACTATCTTAATTCTTTCTTTTTCATAAAGGCAATATAAAAGAGATATGTAATTTATTTATATCCTGAGCCACTTTCTTATCCCATCAATTAAAACTGGGAATAAAATAAGCAGCCACTCTTATCATTTACCTTTGCTTTTAAATAAGGACTCTTATCAAGAAATTCTTTACATACCATAATACTTTAGTCAAGATCTTGGACTGCGCTCTATATTCATTTGATGTTTTGCCAAATGTTAATATTTCCAATAGTCATAATATATGCATTTGAGCAACATAAAAACCCTTTAGCAATTTAGCCCACTTTCATCCCAACCTAGCTAAGTGTATTTAGTCTCTGGAATATTATTGCTTCCCTCTAACTGAAAATTTTAAAGACAACAAAAATCAGTAGGTCACTAGCATTAACAGACATGTTGCCAATACTTTTCCATTTACATATTTCCAATGTATTGCTTTTTCCCTTCTGTTCACTCAAGTTATATTGCTGTTTTTCTTTCTTTTTTACTAGTTTGAAGATTTCTATTTATTGTAAATACTGTTATACTAAATTTTTTAAACTTAAATATATTTCACATGCCCTGAAAATCTCCTTATTCATGGCACTGTACAGTTTTTTAGTGTGGTAATCAACCTTAAAGTTAAAATAAATATAAAAAAGTTAAAATAAATATAAGGAAACAATGAACCTATGGACAAGTCTACTTATGGAATGTGTGTAAACAAGAACATCTTGGATGCCAAAAAAGTTCTATCACTGTTAAAATAAATAGAAATTTATATAACAAATGTACCTTAGACACCTATCTTAGAAAGTTACATAGCCCATCAAGAATCTTAATGGAAAGAATTGACATGAGACACATGTTGTCTATTTCTTGCACAATCAGTGAATCAATTTTGCTTATGTCTGTTAAAATATCACCAATAGGAGAGATCTAAATTAAAAACCATGCTGTCCTGAACTTCTCAAATTGACAATTTTCATTATTATAAACTATTCTAAGGGGTCAGGGATTTAGCTCAGTGGTACAGTGTTTGTCTAGCAAGTGCAAGTCCTTGAGTTCGATCCCCAGCAACCAAAAAATTAAATTAAATTAAATTAAAAATTTAAAAATAAACACTGTAAACTTAAAATGAGAGAACTTAGAAGTTGAACAAAGTTATGAACACATACGTATCAACATAATTCTACATGATTTAGAATCATTGTTAAATTTCATAGTCTTCAAAGATTTTTGTTTA